>OZ026559.1:5155673-5188173 GCA_964020155.1 Chondrilla cf. caribensis
GGGAAGTGTACTCTACAACTACTTTTCTCATGGTAAACTGGAAAGAACAGAAGGATCCTCAATTACTGAAGGCATTGGTCAGGGAAGAGTGACTAACAATGTATCTGGTGCTCCTATAGATTCTGCTGTTATGATATCTGATGAAGAGGCTGTAACAATGGTGCGTGGCATTATATTAGTTGATTTGTTTCTTTGTAAAGTCATGTAGTTGTCACTTCTTAGACATTTAGAATTCTCCATGAAGAAGGTTTCTTTGTGGGAGCATCATCCGGACTGAACGTAGCTGCTGCTGTTAAGGTTTGCTTAATGGTCTACACCTTGCTAGTATCATGGTAACACACACACATAATTTATAGGTTGCAAGAACATTGGGGCCTGGCAAGACCATTGTCACTTGCTTGTGTGATTCAGGACAGGTCAGCAGTGTCCACTGAAGTAGTCGCCTTGTTGTGAACATATTTTTAACTCTCCAGAGGTACTTCTCCAAACTGTTTAGTAGGACAGTATTGAAGGACCGAGGTGAGAAGGTCACTAGGTGCATCCCTGTAGCTGGTATGTAAAATGTGATTGCTCTGCTCTTGCCTTCCTGCAGGTCTTCTCCAAACACTTCCAGAGAAATATCACAGTTGTTTGCATTGACAGTAATAAGAATTGAGAACTTTTGAATTTACCATTCTACTTATTAATAATTTACAAAAGTTGATTCAGTCATATTATACCACAGTTGAAATTCTTGAAAACATACGTAAGTGTTCCAAACTGACAAAGGTGACTGACATGCTTTCATTTTGAAACCTTTTGGCTTTGTAAAACGTCGAATTCAACTACATGTGGGACAATCAGCATCTTGATTCTAACGCCTTAACATCAATACAGGACCCATCCCTTTCACACATTCACAGGAAATACCCATTCCCTCTGTTCTAATCGACTGTCACTTAGGTTAAGTTGGGTTAACTTAAAAGGGTAGTTAAAGCAGTAGTACGTGGGTGTAGCAATAGCTTTCACTCTTTCCAACCTTATGTTGACCATAATTTGTTCAAGTATCAAAATACTGTATTATAATGATAACATTAATGAAATGAAGAAATTGTCGGATTTGTAATTAATAAAAAAGTCACCCACTCAGGGTCAAAGACACCTAATTATGTAGAGCTTTACAGGGACTTTCCACAGATACTGTGTACTTGCGTCATTCCACGAATGCAGAAGACACTATTCTAGCTGGGAGGTCAGCCGCGAGTCCCAAAGCTCCCCCCTACGGTTCTTTGTAGAGAGTATGCAACTGACCACCAGGAAGTGAGCTATTTTTTTTCAGAGAAAAAAACCGTCCTTTTGAGGATTCGAACCCGCGACCTGGAGCCTAGAGTCGTGTCACCTGACCACTCCGCCACCGTGACCTATCTATTTTATTATTATTATCTGCGCTATTTAAAGTTGCCCTCAACTTTCAATTCGGAGAATAGGCCACCCCCAGGCACTCGAATCACTTGATCGTCTCTAATAGGTTTAGAAGAACCTTCGGTGAAGATTTAAAGTTCGTTGAAGTCTTTGCGCTCAAATTCTAGCCCAAATCCTAATTGTCGGCGTTTTGAAATCGGCCATTTTGTTCGCACTATATAAATAATATAAATTCACTGTAGTAATTACGCGTAGGAATGCATATTATATGATGTTGCAGTATTTCCTAAATTCGAATATACTCGAAGATGGTGGAGCTACGTAGCTCGTAGCTACGGCAAAGGAGCTTTACAAAGTCTTCTGTTTCATACTATAAAACCCGAGGGTATGTAAAGGTTTCCTACATTCCAGACTGTATATGCATTATTGCTTTCCTGTGATAGAAACTTCGTCGGAGAATGCGCGAACACTGTAAGGGACATAGCAGTATTCCTCTGCAAAGAGAAGATATTACCGAATTGCATCTTCGAGGTGTGGTTGTGTAGGGTATGGGTTGAGGTATATTAACTGATAGAATATGTTCACTTGCTTTGTGTTCAGTTTTGAAGTAGTGAAGATCATTCATGACAAGATATACTGGACATGACTGGTAGTAACCAGTGAGTACATCATTATGTGATCCACTGTGATTATCGTACTCAAGTATTACATCTGCTCTCAGAGTACCACTTGTTCTGGTGGGAAACAAGACAGACCTCCACATGCAAAATTAATAGTTCTGTGTAGCACTGCAAACACACACATCAAAATAGAACTATTGCCAGTACATGTTTTACAATAATCTATTATCACAATGTCAACACAATAAGTTATATTATGTATACCAAATCTAGCACACCGCATTATGCTACAATGGGTCAGGTATTTAGGTACGTATCTCGTCGACCGGCACATGCCATTTTGTATTTCCCACCGGTGACATAGGTGTCAGTGACCCCCCTTTCCCTCTGACACCAGCATGGCCATCTTTTCAGGAAGTTTGAGAAATACGAATGCACAGACACACTCCTTGACCTAGTACGGTCCTTCTGATAACAAAAAGATGCATTTTGATGTGGACCAAAAATTCTCCCCACTGCCCATATGCCACATATAATAAAATGTATGTTCTTTTGTATGTTTATAAGTGTGTGTGGAGGGGGCGTGTCAACTTGATATTTTAGACAGACCTAGCTGGGGATGTGTGCTAACTTCTGAAACAATTCCCATCTCAATAGGTGACCCATAACCCCAGCTACATTGGAAGGTGCTTAATATTTTTTCAATGTATGGGAGAGTATAGGAGATAACGTTAAGCACCTTTTTGCATAGCTCATGGGAGAAGGGGTGTGTCAACTTAATATTTTGAGGAGACCTAGCTGGAGATGTGAGCTAACTTCTGAAACAATTCCCATCTCAATAGGTGACTCGTAACCCCAGCTACAATGGAAGGTGCTTAATATTTTTTCAATGTATGGGAGAGTATAGGAGAGAAAACGCTAAGCACCTTTTTGCATAGCTCATAGGGGAGGGGGCGTGTCAACTTGATATTTTAGACAGACCTAGCTGGGGACGTGAGCTAACTTCTGAAACAATTCCCATCTCAATAGGTGACCCATAACCCCAGCTACATTGGAAGGTGCTTAATATTTTATCAATGTATGGGAGAGTATAGGAGAGATAACGTTAAGCACCTTTTTGCATAGCTCATAGGGGAGGGGGCGTGTCACCTTGATATTTCAGACAGACCTAGCTGGGGACGTGAGCTAACTTCTGAAACAATTTGCATAGCTCATTGAGATTTCTTTTCTGGTCACCAAGGGCTACCTAGTGTCCATGCCTAACTCACCAACACAATTTCGGAAGCATTCTGATTGTCCTGAGTGCACTATAAGCCTCGTGGTGACAAGCAAAAAAATGTCAATTTTTTGAGTTGTCACCACGGCCTCTCCTGTGTGCACGTAATGCATCACAGCTCAAATCCGAATGCACAGACACACTCCTGGACCTGGTAGCTACCTTCTGATAGCAAAAAGGATGCATTTTGATGTCGACCAAAATTTACCCTATTGCCAATGTATATACTTTGTATGTAGATTCATATGTAAGTGTATTATGCCTTGTGGTGATCACCTAAGCAATTTGAGATTTCTTTGCTGGTCACCAAGGGCTACCTAGTGTCCATGCCTAACTCACCAATACAATTTCGTAAGCATTCTGATTGTCCTGAGTGCGCTATAAGCCTCGTGGTGACAACTCAAAAAAATGTCAATTTTTTGATGCTGTCACCACGGCCTCTCCTGTGTGCACGTGATGCATCATAGCTGAAATCCGAATGCACAGACACACTCCTGGACCTGGTAGCTACCTTCTGATAGCAAAAAGTTTCATTTTGATGTCGACCAAAATTTCCCCCTATTGCCAATGTATATACTTTATATGTAGATTCATATATAAGTGTATTACGCCTTGGGTGATCACCTAAGCAATTTGAGATTTCTTTGCTGGTCACCAAGGGCTACCTAGTGTCCATGCCTAACTCACCAACACAATTTCGTAAGCATTCTGATTGTCCTGAGTGCGCTATAAGCCTCGTGGTGACAAGCCAAAAAAATGTCAATTTTTGGTCTTGTCACCACGGCCTCTCCTGTGTGCACATGATGCATCATAGGTCAAATCCGAATGCACAGACACACTCCTGGACCTGGTAGCTACCTTCTGATAGCAAAAAGGATGCATTTTGATGTCGACCAAAATTTACCCTATTGCCAATGTATATACTTTATATGTAGATTCATACATAAGTGTATTATGCCTTGTGGTGATCACCTAAGCAATTTGAGATTTCTTTTCTGGTCACCAAGGGCTACCTAGTATCCATGCCTAACTCACCAACACAATTTCGCAAGCATTCTGATTGTCCTGAGTGCGCTATAAGCCTCGTGGTGACAAGCCAAAAAAATGTCAATTTTTGGTCTTGTCACCACGGCCTCTCCTGTGTACACGTGATGCATCATAGGTCAAATCCAAATGCACAGACACACTCCTGGACCTGGTAGCTACCTTCTGATAGCAAAAAGGATGCATTTTGATGTCGACCAAAATTTACCCTATTGCCAATGTATATACTTTATATGTAGATTCATATATAAGTGTATTACGCCTTGGGTGATCACCTAAGCAATTTGAGATTTCTTTTCTGGTCACCAAGGGCTACCTAGTGTCCATGCCTAACTCACCAACACAATTTCGTAAGCATTCTGATTGTCCTGAGTGCGCTATAAGCCTCGTGGTGACAAGCCAAAAAAATGTCAATTTTTGGTCTTGTCACCACGGCCTCTCCTGTGTGCACGTGATGCATCATAGGTCAAATCCGAATGCACAGACACACTCCTGGACCTGGTAGCTACCTTCTGATAGCAAAAAGGATGCATTTTGATGTCGACCAAAATTTCCCCCTATTGCCAATGTATATACTTTGTATGTAGATTCATATATAAGTGTATTACGCCTTGGGTGATCACCTAAGCAATTTGAGATTTCTTTGCTGGTCACCATGGCCTACCTAGTGTCCATGCCTAACTCACCAACACAATTTGGTAAGCATTCTGATTGTCCTGAGTGCGCTATAAGCCTCGTGGTGACAAGCCCAAAAAATGTCAATTTTTGGTCTTGTCACCACGGCCTCTACTGTGTACACGTGATGCATTATAGGTCAAATCCGAATGCACAGACACACTCCTGGACCTGGTAGCTACCTTCTGATAGCAAAAAGTTTCATTTTGATGTCGACCAAAATTTCCCCCTATTGCCAATATATATACCTTGTATGTAGATTCATATATAAGTTTATTACGCCTTGGGTGATCACCTAAGCAATTTGAGATTTCTTTTCTGGTCACCAAGGGCTACCTAGTGTCCATGCCTAACTCACCAACACAATTTCGTAAGCATTCTGATTGTTCTGAGTGCGCTATAAGCCTCGTGGTGACAAGGAAATAAATGTCAACTTTTGGTCTTGTCACCACGGCCTCTCCTGTGTGCACGTGATGCATCATAGGTCAAATCCGAATGCACAGACACACTCCTGGACCTGGTAGCTACCTTCTGATAGCAAAAAGTTTCATTTTGATGTTGACCAAAATTTACCCTATTGCCAATGTATATACTTTATATGTAGATTCATATATAAGTGTATTACGCCTTGGGTGATCACCTAAGCAATTTGAGATTTCTTTTCTGGTCACCAAGGGCTACCTAGTGTCCATGCCTAACTCACCAACACAATTTCGTAAGCATTCTGATTGTCCTGAGTGCGCTATAAGCCTCGTGGTGACAAGCCAAAAAAATGTCAATTTTTGGTCTTGTCACCACGGCCTCTCCTGTGTACACGTGATGCATCATAGGTCAAATCCAAATGCACAGACACACTCCTGGACCTGGTAGCTACCTTCTGATAGCAAAAAGGATGCATTTTGATGTCGACCAAAATTTACCCTATTGCCAATGTATATACTTTGTATGTAGATTCATATATAAGTGTATTACGCCTTGGGTGATCACCTAAGCAATTTGAGATTTCTTTGCTGGTCACCAAGGGCTACCTAGTGTCCATGCCTAACTCACCAACACAATTTCGTAAGCATTCTGATTGTCCTGAGTGCGCTATAAGCCTCGTGGTGACAAGCCAAAAAAATGTCAATTTTTGGTCTTGTCACCACGGCCTCTCCTGTGTGCACGTGATGCATCATAGGTCAAATCCGAATGCACAGACACACTCCTGGACCTGGTAGCTACCTTCTGATAGCAAAAAGGATGCATTTTGATGTCGACCAAAATTTCCCCCTATTGCCAATGTATATACTTTGTATGTAGATTCATATATAAGTGTATTACGCCTTGGGTGATCACCTAAGCAATTTGAGATTTCTTTTCTGGTCACCATGGCCTACCTAGTGTCCATGCCTAACTCACCAACACAATTTCGTAAGCATTCTGATTGTCCTGAGTGCGCTATAAGCCTCGTGGTGACAAGCCCAAAAAATGTCAATTTTTGGTCTTGTCACCACGGCCTCTACTGTGTACACGTGATGCATTATAGGTCAAATCCGAATGCACAGACACACTCCTGGACCTGGTAGCTACCTTCTGATAGCAAAAAGTTTCATTTTGATGTCGACCAAAATTTCCCCCTATTGCCAATGTATATACTTTGTATGTAGATTCATATATAAGTGTATTACGCCTTGGGTGATCACCTGAGCAATTTGGGATTTCTTTGTTGGTCACCAAGGGCTACCTAGTGTCCATGCCTAACTCACCAACACAATTTCGTAAGCATTCTATTTGTTCTGAGTGCGCTATAAGCCTCGTGGTGACAAGTCCAAAAAATGTCAATTTTTGGTCTTGTCACCACGGCCTCTCCTGTGTGCACGTGATGCATCATAGGTCAAATCCGAATGCACAGACACAATCCTGGACCTGGTAGCTACCTTCTGATAGCAAAAAGTTTCATTTTGATGTCGACCAAAATTTACCCTATTGCCAATGTATATACTTTATATGTAGATTCATATATAAGTGTATTACGCCTTGGGTGATCACCTAAGCAATTTGAGATTTCTTTGCTGGTCACCAAGGGCTACCTAGTGTCCATGCCTAACTCACCAACACAATTTCGTAAGCATTCTGATTGTCCTGAGTGCGCTATAAGCCTCGTGGTGACAAGCCAAAAAAATGTCAATTTTTGGTCTTGTCACCACGGCCTCTCCTGTGTACACGTGATGCATCATAGGTCAAATCCAAATGCACAGACACACTCCTGGACCTGGTAGCTACCTTCTGATAGCAAAAAGGATGCATTTTGATGTCGACCAAAATTTACCCTATTGCCAATGTATATACTTTATATGTAGATTCATATATAAGTGTATTACGCCTTGGGTGATCACCTAAGCAATTTGAGATTTCTTTTCTGGTCACCAAGGGCTACCTAGTGTCCATGCCTAACTCACCAACACAATTTCGTAAGCATTCTGATTGTCCTGAGTGCGCTATAAGCCTCGTGGTGACAAGCCCAAAAAATGTCAATTTTTGGTCTTGTCACCACGGCCTCTCCTGTGTACACGTGATGCATTATAGGTCAAATCCGAATGCACAGACACACTCCTGGACCTAGTAGCTACCTTCTGATAGCAAAAAGTTTCATTTTGATGTCGACCAAAATTTCCCCCTATTGCCAATGTATATACTTTGTATGTAGATTCATATATAAGTGTATTACGCCTTGGGTGATCACCTGAGCAATTTGGGATTTCTTTGTTGGTCACCAAGGGCTACCTAGTGTCCATGCCTAACTCACCAACACAATTTCGTAAGCATTCTATTTGTTCTGAGTGCGCTATAAGCCTCGTGGTGACAAGTCCAAAAAATGTCAATTTTTGGTCTTGTCACCACGGCCTCTACTGTGTACACGTGATGCATTATAGGTCAAATCCGAATGCACAGACACACTCCTGGACCTGGTAGCTACCTTCTGATAGCAAAAAGGATGCATTTTGATGTCGACCAAAATTTCCCCCTATTGCCAATGTATATACTTTGTATGTAGATTCATATATGCGTGTATTACGCCTTGGGTGATCACCTAAGCAATTTGAGATTTCTTTGCTGGTCACCAAGGGCTACCTAGTGTCCATGCCTAACTCACCAACACAATTTCGTAAGCATTCTGATTGTCCTGAGTGCGCTATAAGCCTCGTGGTGACAAGCCCGAAAAATGTCAATTTTTGGTCTTGTCACCACGGCCTCTCCTGTGTACACGTGATGCATCATAGGTCAAATCCGAATGCACAGACACACTCCTGGACCTGGTAGCTACCTTCTGATAGCAAAAAGTTTCATTTTGATGTCGACCAAAATTTCCCCCTATTGCCAATGTATATACTTTGTATGTAGATTCATATATAATTATATTACGCCTTGGGTGATCACCTAAATAATTTGAGATTTCTTTACTGGTCACCAAGGGCTACCTAGTGTCCATGCCTAACTCAACAACACAATTTCGTAAGCATTCTGATTGTCCTGAGTGCGCTATAAGCCTCGTGGTGACAAGCCAAAAAATGTCAATTTTTGGTCTTGTCACCACAGCCTCTCCTGTGTACACATGATGCATCATAGCTCACATCCGAATGCACAGACACACTCCTGGACCTGGTAGCTACCTTCTGATAGCAAAAAGGATGCATTTTGATGTCGACCAAAATTTCCCCCTATTGCCAATGTATATACTTTGTATGTAGATTCATATATGCGTGTATTACGCCTTGGGTGATCACCTAAGCAATTTGAGATTTCTTTGCTGGTCACCAAGGGCTACCTAGTGTCCATGCCTAACTCACCAACACAATTTCGCAAGCATTCTGATTGTCCTGAGTGCGCTATAAGCCTCGTGGTGACAAGCCCAAAAAATGTCAATTTTTGGTCTTGTCACCACGGCCTCTCCTGTGTGCACGTGATGCATCATAGGTCAAATCCGAATGCACAGACACACTCCTGGACCTGGTAGCTACCTTCTGATAGCAAAAAGGATGCATTTTGATGTCGACCAAAATTTCCCCCCAGTGCCACATATAATAGAATGTATATACTTTGTATGTACATTCATATATGCGTGTAATACGCCTTGTGGTGATCACCTAAGCAATTTGATATTTCTTTTCTGGTCACCAAGGGCTACCTAGTGTCCATGCCTAACTCACCAACACAATTTCGCAAGCATTCTGATTGTCCTGAGTGCGCTATAAGCCTCGTGGTGACAAGCCCAAAAAATGTCAATTTTTGGTCTTGTCACCACGGCCTCTCCTGTGTGCACGTGATGCATCATAGCTGAAATCCAAATGCACAGACACACTCCTGGACCTAGTAGCTACCTTCTGATAGCAAAAAGTTGCATTTTGATGTCGACCAAAATTTCCCCCTATTGCCAATGTATATACTTTGTATGTAGATTCATATATAAGTGTAATACGCCTTGTAGTGATCACCTAAGCAATTTGAGATTTCTTTTCTGGTCACCAAGGGCTACCTAGTGTCCATGCCTAACTCACCAACACAATTTCGTAAGCATTCTGATTGTCCTGAGTGCGCTATAAGCCTCGTGGTGACAAGCCCAAAAAATATCAATTTTTGGTCTTGTCACCACGGCCTCCCCTGTGTGCACGTGATGCATTATAGGTCAAATCCAAATGCACAGACACACTCCTGGACCTGGTAGCTACCTTCTGATAGCAAAAAGTTGCATTTTGATGTTGACCAAAATTTCCCCCTATTGCCAATGTATATACTTTGTATGTAGATTCATATATAAGTGTATTACGCCTTGGGTGATCACCTAAGCAATTTGAGATTTCTTTGCTGGTCACCAAGGGCTACCTATTGTCCATGCCTAACTCACCAACACAATTTCGTAAGCATTCTGATTGTCCTGAGTGCGCTCAACAGATGTTCTTAGTGTGTGTGTGTGTGTGTGTGTGTGTGTGTGTGTGTGTGTGTGTGTGTGTGTGTGTGTGTGTGTGTACAAATGGCACATTCATAGACTGAGGAGAGAACAGGATAGGAAATGTGATGCCACTTAATCAAAATGAGAAATTTCTTAGTTACAAAAATAACCATCTTTTTGTCCACCGTGTCAACTGCTGATTCTTCTGATCTGCTTCTGTGCTCTATAGCATCTCTAAACTCAGGTTGCATACGGAGTAAGGTACAAAATGTGTTCAAGTACAGAGTGACTTTATGCATTTCTATGCAGTTCTTTCCCTGGTCCATGGTGCATTCGTTTGTGTGTATTCTAGTCAGTATAAGATGCTAAATGTGAAGTTTTTCTCTGATCCTTAATGGTGTTGCATTGTGCAGATTGTTCAGAATGTATGAGCTCTATTTGATGTTTTTAATTTGAATAACTGTTTTATTTGTTAGGGAGAGAAAGCGTTTTGTAAGTGAAAATGATGGAGGACGAAATAAGGAGCGAGAAGACTAAAAGACACTGTGTGATTGTATTAGGAACTACAATTCTGACATTATTCAATTATCTTAGTAAAGCTTGTATTAGGGAGATATTCACTACAATAATAATGTATGCAGTCTACCACGGCGGTTAGAAATTAGGCAATTGAAATAAACGTGCTGTGTGTGTGAGTGTGTTTTGTATGTGTGTGTGTGTGTGTGTGTGTGTGTGTGTGTGTGTGTGTGTGTGTGTGTGTGTGTGTGTGTATTGTATGCATGTGTGTGCATGCATGTGACACATTATTCACCATGGATGTGATTTATTGTTTGTTTATTTGTGTTTTGCTATAAGATAAGTATGCAGGATGTCAAGGAATACTTCATAGAAGATTTGTAGAAGAGTGATTGGCAGTTAATGATACATAGATGTAGACCTGAAGAAACAGTTTCACTTTGAATTCTTAATACTCATTAATATTATATACTTGTCATAATCTGTTCTATTGTTCAAGTATTATTAAGTTTAAGTATTATGATTATCACATTAAAATTAACAAAATAGACACAATAAATAAAAATAAATGCAGTTTGATTTGATTTGATTTGAAATCTTATTTAATGTGGGGAAGCCTTTAGCCTTGAAGGCTACTTTTCAAGGCACCCACAAATACACAAATCAATGCAACAACTAAACACATACACACAGAGATTGCAGACAATGTCTAATACATAGTTTGGTGGCCTTGGTCTTCTCTTTGCATCTTCTCTTCCCATGTGTTGGTAGGGGGGTGCAGGGAAAAAAACTCATAAATCATCAGCAGTGCCAGGAATGGAACCAGGGACCCTTCATTTGGTATAGCTTCATCCTCCTCATCAGCCACCAGCACCCCCAGTTAACAAAAAGGACACCCACTCAGGGTCAAAGACACCTATATATGGAGAGCTTTACAGGGACTTTCCACAGAGACTGTGTACTTGCGTCATTCCACGAATGCAGAAGACACTATTCTAGCTGGGAGGTCAGCCGCGAGTCCCAAAGCTCCCCCCTACGGTTCTTTGTAGAGAGTATGCGACTGACCACCAGGAAGTGAGCTATTTTTTTTCAGAGAAAAAAACCGTCCTTTTGAGGATTCGAACCCGCGACCTGGAGCCTAGAGTCGTGTCACCTGACCACCCCGCCACCGTGACCTATCTATTTTATTATTATTATCTGCGCTATTTAAAGTTGCCCTCAATTTTCAATTCGGAGAATAGGCCACCCCCAGGCACTCGAATCACTTGATCGTCTCTAATAGGTTTAGAAGAACCTTCGGTGAAGATTTAAAGTTCGTTGAAGTCTTTGCGCTCAAATTCTAGCCCAAATCCTAATTGTCGGCGTTTTGAAATCGGCCATTTTGTTCGCACTATATAAATAATATAAATTCACTGTAGTAATTACGCGTAGGAATGCATATTATATGATGTTGCAGTATTTCCTAAATTCGAATATACTCGAAGATGGTGGAGCTACGTAGCTCGTAGCTACGGCAAAGGAGCTTTACAAAGTCTTCTGTTTCATACTATAAAACCCGAGGGTATGTAAAGGTTTCCTACATTCCAGACTGTATATGCATTATTGCTTTCCTGTGATAGAAACTTCGTCGGAGAATGCGCGAACACTGTAAGGGACATAGCAGTATTCCTCTGCAAAGAGAAGATATTACCGAATTGCATCTTCGAGGTGTGGTTGTGTAGGGTATGGGTTGAGGTATATTAACTGATAGAATATGTTCACTTGCTTTGTGTTCAGTTTTGAAGTAGTGAAGATCATTCATGACAAGATACTGGACATGACCGGTAGTAACCAGTGAGTACATCATTATGTGATCCACTGTGATTATCGTACTCAAGTATTACATCTGCTCTCAGAGTACCACTTGTTCTGGTGGGAAACAAGACAGACCTCCACATGCAAAATTAATAGTTCTGTGTAGCACTGCAAACACACACATCAAAATAGAACTATTGCCAGTACCTGTTTTACAATAATCTATTATCACAATGTCAACACAATAAGTTATATTATGTATACCAAATCTAGCACACTGCATTATACTATGATGGGTCAGGTATTTAGGTACGTATCTCGTCGACCGGCACATGCCATTTTGTATTTCCCACCGGTGTCATAGGTGTCAGTGACCCCCCTTCCCTCTGACACCAGCATGGCCATCTTTTCAGGAAGTTTGAGAAATACGAATGCACAGACACACTCCTTGACCTAGTACGGTCCTTCTGATAACAAAAAGATGCATTTTGATGTGGACCAAAAATTCTCCCCACTGCCCATATGCCACATATAATAAAATGTATGTTCTTTTGTATGTTTATAAGTGTGTGTGGAGGGGGCGTGTCAACTTGATATTTTAGACAGACCTAGCTGGGGATGTGTGCTAACTTCTGAAACAATTCCCATCTCAATAGGCGACCCTTAACTCCAGTTACATTGGAAGGTGCTTAATATTTTTTCAATGTATGGGAGAGTATAGGAGATAAAACGCTAAGCACCTTTATGCATAGCTCATGGGGGAGGGGGCGTGTCAACTTGATATTTCAGACAGACCTAGCTGGGGACGTGTGCTAACTTCTGAAACAATTCCCATCTCAATAGGCGACCCTTAACTCCAGCTACATTGGAAGGTGCTTAATATTTTTTCAATGTATGGGAGAGTATAGGAGAGAATATGCTAAGCACCTTTTTGCATAGCTCATGGGGGAGGGGGTGTGTCAACTTGATATTTCAGACAGACCTAGATGGGGACGTGAACTAACTTCTGAAACAATTCCCATCTCAATAGGTGACCCGTAACCCCAGCTACATTGGAAGGTGCTTAATATTTTTTTTCAATGTATGGGAGAGTATAGGAGATAAAACGCTAAGCACCTTTTTTCATAGCTCATGAGAGGGGGTGTGTGTCAACTTGATATTTCAGACAGATCTAGGCAGGGACGTGAACTAACTTCTGAAACAATTCCCATCTCAATATGTGACCCGTAACCCCAGCTACATTGGAAGGTGCTTAATATTTTTTCAATTTTTTAATGTATGGGAGAGTATCGAGTAACGATTTCTTGTCTGGTCACCAAGGGCTACCCAGTGTCCATGCCAAACTCATGAACCAACACAATTCCGTTAGCATTCCATTTTGATGTGGACCAAAATTTCCCCCAGTGCCACATATAATAGAATGTATATACTTTGTATGTACATTCATATATGCGTGTAATACGCCTTGTGGTGATCACCTAAACAATTTGAGATTTCTTTGCTGGTCACCAAGGGCTACCTAGTGTCCATGCCTAACTCACCAACACAATTTCGCAAGCATTCTGATTGTCCTGAGTGCGCTATAAGCCTCGTGGTGACAAGCCCAAAAAATGTCAATTTTTGGTCTTGTCACCACGGCCTCTCCTGTGTGCACGTGATGCATCATAGCTGAAATCCAAATGCACAGACACACTCCTGGACCTGGTAGCTACCTTCTGATGGCAAAAAAGATGCATTTTGATGTCGACCAAAATTTCCCCCCAGTGCCACATATAATAGAATGTATATACTTTGTATGTACATTCATATATGCGTGTAATACGCCTTGTGGTGATCACCTAAGCAATATGGGATTTCTTGGCTGGTCATCAAGGGCTACCCAGTGTCCATACCAAACTCTCTAACACAATTTCGTAAGCATTCTGATTGTCCTGAGTGTGTTATAAGCCTCGTGGTGACAAGCCAAAAAATGTCAATTTTTTGAGTTGTCACCACGGCCTCTCCTGTGTGGACGTGATGCATCATAGCTCAAATCCGATTGCACAGACACACTCCTGGACCTAGTAGCTACCTTCTGATAGCAAAAAAGATGCATTTTGATATCGACCAAAATTTCCCCCTATTGCCAATGTATATACTTTGTATGTACATTCATATATGCGTGTATTACGCCTTGTGGTGATCACCTAAGCAATTTGAGATTTCTTTACTGGTCACCAAGTGCTACCTGGTGTCCATGCCTAACTCACCAACACAATTTCGCAAGCATTCTGATTGTCCTGAGTGCGCTATAAGCCTCGTGGTGACAAGCCCAAAAAATGTCAATTTTTGGTCTTGTCACCACGGCCTCTCCTGTGTGCACGTGATGCATCATAGCTGAAATCCAAATGCACAGACACACTCCTGGACCTGGTAGCTACCTTCTGATAGCAAAAAGGATGCATTTTGATGTCGACCAAAACTTCCCCCCAGTGCCACATATAATAGAATGTATATACTTTGTATGTACATTCATATATGCGTGTAATACGCCTTGTGGTGATCACCTAAGCAATTTGAGATTTCTTTGCTGGTCACCAAGGGCTACCTAGTGTCCATGCCTAACTCACCAACACAATTTCGCAAGCATTCTGATTGTCCTGAGTGCGCTATAATCCTCGTGGTGACAAGCCCAAAAAATGTCAATTTTTGGTCTTGTCACCACGGCCTCTCCTGTGTGCACGTGATGCATCATAGCTCAAATCCGAATGCACAGACACACTCCTGGACCTTGTAGCTACCTTCTGATAGCAAAAAGTTGCATTTTGATGTTGACCAAAATTTCCCCCTATTGCCAATGTATATACTTTGAATGTAGATTCATATATAAGTGTATTACGCCTTGGGTGATCACCTAAGCAATTTGAGATTACTTTGCTGGTCACCAAGGGCTACCTAGTGTCCATGCCTAACTCACCAACACAATTTCGTAAGCATTTTGATTGTCCTGAGTGCGCTATGAGCCTCTTGGTGACAAGCCCAAAAAATGTCAATTTTTGGTCTTGTCACCACGGCCTCTCCTGTGTGCACGTGATGCATCATAACTGAAATCCAAATGCACAGACACACTCCTGGACCTGGTAGCTACCTTCTGATAGCAAAAAGGATGCATTTTGATGTCGACCAAAATTTACCCCTATTGCCAATGTATATACTTTGTATGTAGATTCATATATGCGTGTATTACGCCTTGGGTGATCACCTAAGCAATTTGAGATTTCTTTGCTGGTCACCAAGGGCTACCTAATGTCCATGCCTAACTCACCAACACAGTTTCGTAAGCATTCTGATTGTCCTGAGTGCGCTATAAGCCTCGTGGTGACAAGCCCAAAAAATGTCAATTTTTGGTCTTGTCACCACGGCCTCTCCTGTGTGCACGTGATGCATCATAGCTCAAATCTGAATACACAGACACACTCCTGGACCTGGTAGCTACCTTCTGATAGCAAAAAGTTTCATTTTGATGTCGACCAAAATTTCCCCCTATTGCCAATGTATATGCTTTGAATGTAAATTCATATATAAGTGTATTACGCCTTGGGTGATCACCTAAGCAATTTGAGATTTCTTTTCTGGTCACCAAGGGCTACCTAGTGTCCATGCCTAACTCACGAACACGATTTCGTAAGTATTCTGATTGTCCTGAGTGCGCTATAAGCCTCGTGGTGACAAGCCCAAAAAATGTCAATTTTTGGTCTTGTCACCACGGCCTCTCCTGTGTGCACGTGATGCATCATAGCTTAAATCTGAATACACAGACATACTCCTGGACCTAGTAGCTACCTTCTGATAGCAAAATGTTGCATTTTGATCTCGACTAAAATTTCCCCCTAATGCCAATGTATAATACTTAATATGTAGATTCATATATAAGTGTATTACGCCTTGGGTGATCACCTAAGCAATTTGATATTTCTTTCCTGGTCACCAAGGGCTACCTAGTGTCCATGCCTAACTCACCAACACAATTTCGTAAGCATTCTGATTGTCCTGAGTGCGCTATAAGCCTCGTGGTGACAAGCCCAAAAAATGTCAATTTTTGGTCTTGTCACCACGGCCTCGATTGTGTACACGTGATGCATCATAGCTCAAATCCAAATGCACAGACACACTCCTGGACCTGGTAGCTACCTTCTGATAGCAAAAAAGTTGCATTTTGATGTTGACGAAAATTTCCCCCCAGTGCCACATATAATAGAATGTATATACTTTGTATGTACATTCATATATGCGTGTAATACGCCTTATGGTGATCACCTAAGCAATTTGAGATTTCTTTTCTGTTCACCAAGGGCTACCCAGTTTCCATACCAAACTCTCCAACACAATTTCGGAAACATTCTGATTGTCCTGAGTGCGTTATAAGCCTCGTGGTGACAAGCCAAAAAATGTCAATTTTTTGAGTTGTCACCACGGCCTCTCCTGTGTGCACGTGATGCATCATAGCTCAAATCCCAATGCACAGACACACTCCTGGACCTGTGATTCAGGACAGGTCAGCTGTGTGCACTGAAATAGTCAAATCGTTGTGAACATATTTTTATCTCTCCAGAGGTACTTCTCCAAACTGTTTAGTAGGACAGTATTTAAAGACTGAGGTGAGAGGGTCACTAGGTGCATACCTGTAGCTGGTATGTAAAGTGTGAATGCTCTGCTCTTGCCTTCCTGCAGGTCTTCTCCAAACACTTCCAGAGAAATATCACAGTTCTTTGCATTGACAGTAACAAGAATTGAGAACTTTTGAATTTACCATTCTACTTATTAATAAAATGCAAAAAGTTGATTCAGTCATATTATTCCTCAGTTGAAATTGTTGCAAACATACGTAAGTGTTCCAAACTGATAAAGGTGACTGACATACTTTCATTTTGAAACCTTTTGGCTTTGTAAAAATTAATATCAAATTTAACTACATGTGGGACAATCAGCATCTTGATTTTAACGCCGTAACATCAATACAGGACCCACCCCTTTTACACATTCACAGGAAATACCCATTCCCTCTGTTCTAATCGACTGTCACTTAGGTTAAGTTGGGTATACTTATTTAGGCCATAGATACTCGTTATTGACAATTAAAATAAACACATAATTACATAATAAATATTAGTTAAAATGGTAGTATGTGGGTGTAGCAATAGCCTTCACTCTTTCCAACCTTATGTTGTCCATAATTTGTTCAAGTATCAAAATACTGTATTATAATGATCACATTAATGAAATGAAGAAATTGTTGGATTTGTAATTCATAAAAAAGTCACCCCCTCAGGGTCAAAGACACCTATATATGTAGAGCTTTACAGGGACTTTCCACAGAGACTGTGTACTTGCGTCATTCCGCGAATGCAGAAGACACTATTCTAGCTGGGAGGTCAGCCGCGAGTCCCAAAGCTCCCCCCTACGGTTCTTTGTAGAGAGTACTGCAACTGACCACCAGGAAGTGAGCTATTTTTTTCAGAGAAAAAAACCGTCCTCTTGAGGATTCGAACCCGCGACCTGGAGCCTAGAGTCGTGTCACCTGACCACCCCGCCACCGTGACCTATCTATTTTATTATTATTATCTGCGCTATTTAAAGTTGCCCTCAATTTTCAATTCGGAGAATAGGCCACCCACAGGCACTCGAATCACTTGATCGTCTCTAATAGGTTTAGAAGAACCTTCGGTGAAGATTTAAAGTTCGTTGAAGTCTTTGCGCTCAAATTCTAGCCCAAATCCTAATTGTCGGCGTTTTGAAATCGGCCATTTTGTTCGCACTATATAAATAATATAAATTCACTGTAGTAATTACGCGTAGGAATGCATATTATATGATGTTGCAGTATTTCCTAAATTCGAATATACTCGAAGATGGTGGAGCTACGTAGCTCGTAGCTACGGCAAAGGAGCTTTACAAAGTCTTCTGTTTCATACTATAAAACCCGAGGGTATGTAAAGGTTTCCTACATTCCAGACTGTATATGCATTATTGCTTTCCTGTGATAGAAACTTCGTCGGAGAATGCGCGAACACTGTAAGGGACATAGCAGTATTCCTCTGCAAAGAGAAGATATTACCGAATTGCATCTTCGAGGTGTGGTTGTGTAGGGTATGGGTTGAGGTATATTAACTGATAGAATATGTTCACTTGCTTTGTGTTCAGTTTTGAAGTAGTGAAGATCATTCATGACAAGATACTGGACATGACCGGTAGTAACCAGTGAGTACATCATTATGTGATCCACTGTGATTATCGTACTCAAGTATTACATCTGCTCTCAGAGTACCACTTGTTCTGGTGGGAAACAAGACAGACCTCCACATGCAAAATTAATAGTTCTGTGTAGCACTGCAAACACACACATCAAAATAGAACTATTGCCAGTACCTGTTTTACAATAATCTATTATCACAATGTCAACACAATAAGTTATATTATGTATACCAAATCTAGCACACTGCATTATGCTACAATGGGTCAGGTATTTAGGTACGTATCTCGTCGACCGGCACATGCCATTTTGTATTTCCCACCGGTGTCATAGGTGTCAGTGACCCCCCTTCCCTCTGACACCAGCATGGCCATCTTTTCAGGAAGTTTGAGAAATACGAATGCACAGACACACTCCTTGACCTAGTACGGTCCTTCTGATAACAAAAAGATGCATTTTGATGTGGACCAAAAATTCTCCCCACTGCCCATATGCCACATATAATAAAATGTATGTTCTTTTGTATGTTTATAAGTGTGTGTGGAGGGGGCGTGTCAACTTGATATTTTAGACAGACCTAGCTGGGGATGTGTGCTAACTTCTGAAACAATTCCCATCTCAATAGGCGACCCTTAACTCCAGTTACATTGGAAGGTGCTTAATATTTTTTCAATGTATGGGAGAGTATAGGAGATAAAACGCTAAGCACCTTTATGCATAGCTCATGGGGGAGGGGGCGTGTCAACTTGATATTTCAGACAGACCTAGCTGGGGACGTGAACTAACTTCTGAAACAATTCCCATCTCAATAGGTGACCCTTAACTCCAGCTACATTGGAAGGTGCTTAATATTTTTTCAATGTATGGGAGAGTATAGGAGAGAAAATGCTAAGCACCTTTTTGCATAGCTCACGGGGGAGGGGGTGTGTCAACTGGATATTTCAGACAGACCTAGCTGGGGATGTGAGCTAACTTCTGAAATAATTCCCATCTCAATAGGTGACCCGTAACCCCAGTTACATTGGAAGGTGCTTAATATTTTTTCAATGTCTGGGAGAGTATAGGAGAGAAAACGCTAAGCACCTTTTTGCATAGCTCATAGGGGAGGGGGCGTGTCAACTTGATAATTTAGACAGATCTAGGCAGGGACGTAAACTGGTCTGGTCACCAAGGGCTACCCAGTGTCCATGCCAAACTCATGAACCAACACAATTCCGTAAGCATTCCATTTTGATGTGGACCAAAATTTCCCCCAGTGCCACATATAATAGAATGTATATACTTTGTATGTACATTCATATATGCATGTAATACGCCTTGTGGTGATCACCAAAACAATTTGAGATTTCTTTTCTGGTCACCAAGGACTACCCGGTATCCATACCAAACTCTCCAACACAATTTCGTAAGCATTCTGATTGTCCTGAGTGCGCTATAAGCCTCGTGGTGACAAGCCCAAAAAATGTCAATTTTTGGTCTTGTCACCACGGCCTCTCCTGTGTGCACGTGATGCATCATAGCTCAAATCCAAATGCACAGACACACTCCTGGACCTAGTAGCTACCTTCTGATAGCAAAAAAGATGCATTTTGATGTCGACCAAAATTTCCCCCCAGTGCCACATATAATAGAATGTATATACTTTGTATGTACATTCATATATGCGTGTAATACGCCTTGTAGTGATCACCTAAGCAATTTGAGATTTCTTTTCTGGTCATCAAGGGCTACCTAGTGTCCATGCCTAACTCACCAACACAATTTCGTAAGCATTCTGATTGTCCTGAGTGCGCTATAAGCCTCGTGGTGACAAGCCCAAAAAATGTCAATTTTTTGAGTTGTCACCACGGCCTCTCCTGTGTGCACGTGATGCATCATAGCTCAAATCCGATTGCACAGACACACTCCTGGACCTAGTAGCTACCTTCTGATAGCAAAAAAGATGCATTTTGATATCGACCAAAATTTCCCCCCAGTGCCACATATAATAGAATGTATATACTTTGTATGTAGATTCATATATGCGTGTAATACGCCTTGTTGTGATCACCTAAGCAATTTGAGATCTTTTTGCTGGTCACCAAGGGCTACCTAGTGTCCATGTCTAACTCACCAACACAATTTCGCAAGCATTCTGATTGTCCTGAGTGTGCTATAAGCCTCGTGGTGACAAGCCCAAAAAATGTCAATTTTTGGTCTTGTCACCACGGCCTCTCCTGTGTGCACGTGATGCATCATAGCTGAAATCCAAATGCACAGACACACTCCTGGACCTAGTAGCTACCTTCTGATAGCAAAAAGTTGCATTTTGATGTCGACCAAAATTTCCCCCTATTGCCAATGTATATACTTTGTATGTAGATTCATATATAAGTGTGTTACGCCTTGGGTGATCACCTAAGCAATTTGAGATTTCTTTTCTGGTCACCGAGGGCTACCTAGTGTCCATGCCTAACTCACCAACACAATTTGGTAAGCATTCTGATTGTCCTGAGTGCGCTATAAGCCTCGTGGTGACAAGCCCAAAAAATGTCAATTTTTGGTCTTGTCACCACGGCCTCTCCTGTGTGCACGTGATGCATCATAGGTCAAATCCAAATGCACAGACACACTCCTGGACCTGGTAGCTACCTTCTGATAGCAAAAAGGATGCATTTTGATGTCGACCAAAATTTCCCCCCAGTGCCACATATAATAGAATGTATATACTTTGTATGTACATTCATATATGCGTGTAATACGCCTTGTGGTGATCACCTAAGCAATTTGAGATTTCTTTTCTGGTCACCAAGGGCTACCTAGTGTCCATGCCTAACTCACCAACACAATTTGGTAAGCATTCTGATTGTCCTGAGTGCGCTATAAGCCTCGTGGTGACAAGCCCAAAAAATGTCAATTTTTGGTCTTGTCACCACGGCCTCTCCTGTGTGCACGTGATGCATCATAGCTCAAATCCGAATGCACAGACACACTCCTGGACCTGGTAGCTACCTTCTGATGGCAAAAAGGATGCATTTTGATGTCGACCAAAATTTCCCCCCAGTGCCACATATAATAGAATGTATATACTTTGTATGTACATTCATATATGCGTGTAATACGCCTTGTGGTGAATACCTAAGCAATTTGAGATTTCTTTGCTGGTCACCAAGGGCTACCTAGTGTCCATGCCTAACTCACCAACACAATTTCACAAGCATTCTGATTGTCCTGAGTGCGCTATAAGCCTCGTGGTGACAAGCCCAAAAAATGTCAATTTTTGGTCTTGTCACCACGGCCTCTCCTGTGTGCACGTGATGCATCATAGCTCAAATCCAAATGCACAAACACACTCCTGGACCTGGTAGCTACCTTCTGATAGCAAAAAGGATGCATTTTGATGTCGACCAAAATTTCCCCCCAGTGCCACATATAATAGAATGTATATACTTTGTATGTAGATTCATATATGCGTGTAATACGCCTTGTGGTGATCACCTCAGCAATTTGAGATTTCTTTTCTGGTCACCAAGGGCTACCTAGTGTCCATGCCTAACTCACCAACACAATTTCGTAAGCATTCTGATTGTCCTGAGTGCCCTATAAGCCTCGTGGTGACAAGCCCAAAAAATGTCAATTTTTGGTCTTGTCACCACGGCGTCTCCTGTGTGCACGTGATGCATCATAGCTCAAATCCGAATGCACAGACACACTCCTGGACCTGGTAGCTACCTTCTGATAGCAAAAAGGATGCATTTTGATGTCGACCAAAACTTCCCCCCAGTGCCACATATAATAGAATGTATATACTTTGTATGTACATTCATATATGCGTGTAATACGCCTTGTGGTGATCACCTAAGCAATTTGAGATTTCTTTTCTGGTCACCAAGGGCTACCTAGTGTCCATGCCTAACTCACCAACACAATTTCACAAGCATTCTGATTGTCCTGAGTGCGCTATAAGCCTCGTGGTGACAAGCCCAAAAAATGTCAATTTTTGGTCTTGTCACCACGGCCTCTCCTGTGTGCACGTGATGCATCATAGCTCAAATCCGAATGCACAGACACACTCCTGGACCTGGTAGCTACCTTCTGATGGCAAAAAGGATGCATTTTGATGTCGACCAAAATTTCCCCCCAGTGCCACATATAATAGAATGTATATACTTTGTATGTACATTCATATATGCGTGTAATACGCCTTGTGGTGATCACCTAAGCAATTTGATATTTCTTTTCTGGTCACCAAGGGCTACCTAGTGTCCATGCCTAACTCACCAACACAATTTCACAAGCATTCTGATTGTCCTGAGTGCGCTATAAGCCTCGTGGTGACAAGCCCAAAAAATGTCAATTTTTGGTCTTGTCACCACGGCCTCTCCTGTGTGCACGTGATGCATCATAGCTGAAATCCAAATGCACAGACACACTCCTGGACCTAGTAGCTACCTTCTGATAGCAAAAAAGATGCATTTTGATGTCGACCAAAATTTCCCCCTATTGCCAATGTATATACTTTGTATGTAGATTCATATATAAGTGTGTTACGCCTTGGGTGATCACCTAAGCAATTTGAGATTACTTTGCTGGTCACCAAGGGCTACCTAGTGTCCATGCCTAACTCACCAACACAATTTCGCAAGCATTCTGATTGTCCTGAGTGCACTATAAGCCTCGTGGTGACAAGCCCAAAAAATGTCAATTTTTGGTCTTGTCACCACGGCCTCTCCTGTGTGCACGTGATGCATCATAGCTGAAATCCAAATGCACAGACACACTCCTGGACCTGGTAGCTACCTTCTGATAGCAAAAAGGATGCTTTTTGATGTCGACCAAAATTTCCCCCCAGTGCCACATATAATAGAATGTATATACTTTGTATGTACATTCATATATGCGTGTGTTACGCCTTGGGTGATCACCTAACAATTTGAGATTACTTTGCTGGTCACCAAGGGCTACCTAGTGTCCATGCCTAACTCACCAACACAATTTCGCAAGCATTCTGATTGTCCTGAGTGCGCTATAAGCCTCGTGGTGACAAGCCCAAAAAATGTCAATTTTTGGTCTTGTCACCACGGCCTCTCCTGTGTGCACGTGATGCATCATAGCTCAAATCCAAATGCACAGACACACTCCTGGACCTGGTAGCTACCTTCTGATAGCAAAAAGTTGCATTTTGATATGGACCAAAATTTCCCCCTATTGCCAATGTATATACTTTGTATGTAGATTCATATATAAGTGTGTTACGCCTTGTGGTGATCACCTAAGCAATTTGAGATTTCTTTGCTGGTCACCAAGGGCTACCTAGTGTCCATGCCTAACTCACCAACACAATTTCGCAAGCATTCTGATTGTCCTGAGTGCGCTATAAGCCTCGTGGTGACAAGCCCAAAAAATGTCAATTTTTGGTCTTGTCACCACGGCCTCTCCTGTGTGTACGTGATGCATCATAGCTGAAATCCAAATGCACAGACACACTCCTGGACCTGGTAGCTACCTTCTGATAGCAAAAAGGATGCATTTTGATGTCGACCAAAATTTCCCCCCAGTGCCACATATGTGAGCGTGCAAGCGAAAAGGGCCCTTAGCCATTGTTATCATAATGTTCAGAATGTATCAAAACAGCCAAATAACACAAAATTTTCGGTTTTCGTTTTATTCGATCAAATTGCTTATATAGTGATAAAGAATAAGTTCTGAAAGCGTCCCGCCGATATGATTTGTACTTTTCGAGAACGAAGCCTTTTCGTCAAGCATTCAAAGTCGCCATTTTAAATTATACGGAGTTATGCGGTTCCATCTTGAGTGTGGATTCGCCTTGAATGACGTCATGAATTTCCATTGGTCAGTATACTTTACATCTTCAGTATACGGATCCAGGGCCAAAAACGGAAATGAGCTTGTTATCCGTTATAACGTTGCGCGGAGGGACTCAAACAAAGACCCGTAGCGCATAAATAGTCGCTCCTATGCTCTATATGATAGCGCCATCGTCTGCAGTGTGGAATAGGCTATCGAACAATACCAAAAACGCGCATTCGACAAAAAATCGCTAAGGGCCCTTTTCGCTTGCACATACACATATAATAGAATGTATATACTTTGTATGTACATTCATATATGCGTGTAATACACCTTGTGGTGATCACCTAAGCAATTTGAGATTTCTTTGCTGGTCACCAAGGGCTACCTAGTGTCCATGCCTAACTCACCAACACAATTTCGTAAGCATTCTGATTGTCCTGAGTGCGCTATAAGCCTCGTGGTGACAAGCCCAAAAAATGTCAATTTTTGGTCTTGTCACCACGGCCTCTCCTGTGTGCACGTGATGCATCATAGCTGAAATCCAAATGCACAGACACACTCCTGGACCTGGTAGCTACCTTCTGATAGCAAAAAGGATGCATTTTGATGTCGACCAAAATTTACCCCTATTGCCAATGTATATACCTTGTATGTAGATTCATATATAAGTGTATTACGCCTTGGGTGATCACCTAAGCAATTTGAGATTTCTTTTCTGTTCACCAAGGGCTACCTAGTGTCCATGCCTAACTCACCAACACAATTTCGCAAGCATTCTGATTGTCCTGAGTGCGCTATAAGCCTCGTGGTGACAAGCCCAAAAAATGTCAATTTTTGGTCTTGTCACCACAGCCTCTCCTGTGTGCACGTGATGCATCATAGCTCAAATCCAAATGCACAGACACACTCCTGGTCCTGGTAGCTACCTTCTGATAGCAAAAAGGATGCTTTTTGATGTCGACCAAAATTTCCCCCCAGTGCCACATATAATAGAATGTATATACTTTGTATGTACATTCATATATGCGTGTAATACGCCTTGTGGTGATCACCTAAGCAATTTGAGATTTCTTTGCTGGTCACCAAGGGCTACCTAGTGTCCATGCCTAACTCACCAACACAATTTCACAAGCATTCTGATTGTCCTGAGTGCGCTATAAGCCTCGTGGTGACAAGCCCAAAAAATGTCAATTTTTGGTCTTGTCACCACGGCCTCTCCTGTGTGCATGTGATGCATTATAGCTCAAATTCAAATGCACAGACACACTCCTGGACCTGGTAGCTACCTTCTGATAGCAAAAAGGATGCATTTTGATGTCGACCAAAATTTCCCCCAGTGCCAATGTATATACTTTGTATGTAGATTCATATATGCGTGTATTACGCCTTGGGTGATCACCTAAACAATTTGAGATTTCTTTTCTGGTCACCAAGGGCTAATTAGTGTCCATGCCTAACTCACCAACACAATTTCGCAAGCATTCTGATTGTCCTGAGTGCGCTATAAGCCTCGTGGTGACAAGCCCAAAAAATGTCAATTTTTGGTCTTGTCACCACGGCCTCTCCTGTGTGCACGTGATGCATCATAGCTGAAATCCAAATGCACAGACACACTCCTGGACCTGGTAGCTACCTTCTGATAGCAAGAAGGATGCATTTTGATGTCGACCAAAACTTCCCCCCAGTGCCACATATAATAGAATGTATATACCTTGTATGTAGATTCATATATAAGTGTGTTACGCCTTGGGTGATCACCTAAGCAATTTGAGATTTCTTTGCTGGTCACCAAGGGCTACCTAGTGTCCATGCCTAACTCACCAACACAATTTCGTAAGCATTCTGATTGTCCTGAGTGCGCTATAAGCCTCGTGGTGACAAGCCCAAAAATGTCAATTTTTGGTCTTGTCACCACGGCCTCTCCTGTGTGCACGTGATGCATCACAGCTCAAATCCGAATGCACAGACACACTCCTGGACCTGGTAGCTACCTTCTGATAGCAAAAAGTTGCATTTTGATGTCGATCAAAATTTCCCCCTATTGCCAATGTATATACCTTGTATGTAGATTCATATATAAGTGTGTTACGCCTTGGGTGATCACCTAAGCAATTTGAGATTTCTTTGCTGGTCACCAAGGGCTACCTAGTGTCCATGCCTAACTCACCAACACAATTTCGTAAGCATTCTGATTGTCCTGAGTGCGCTATAAGCCTCGTGGTGACAAGCCCAAAAATGTCAATTTTTGGTCTTGTCACCACGGCCTCTCCTGTGTGCACGTGATGCATCACAGCTCAAATCCGAATGCACAGACACACTCCTGGACCTGGTAGCTACCTTCTGATAGCAAAAAGTTGCATTTTGATGTCGATCAAAATTTCCCCCTATTGCCAATGTATATACCTTGTATGTAGATTCATATATAAGTGTATTACGCCTTGGGTGATCACCTAAGCAATTTGATATTTCTTTGCTGGTCACCATGGGCTACCTAGTGTCCATGCCTAACTCACCAACACAATTTGGTAAGCATTCTGATTGTCCTGAGTGCGCTATAAGCCTCGTGGTGACAAGCAAAAAAAAGTCAATTTTTGGTCTTGTCACCACGGCCTCTCCTGTGTGCACGTAATGCATCATAGCTCAAATCCGAATGCACAGACACACTCCTGGACCTTTTAGTTACCGTCTGATATCAAAATCCTAACCCTCAATTAAAAATTAACCCTAACCCTAACCCTAACCCTAACCCTAATATTATCTCTAACCCTAAAAATAATCATAACCTAACCCTAACACTTCTTCGGTTCACCTGAGCAATTTGATATTTCTTTGCTGGTCACCAAGGGCTACCTAGTGTCCATGCCTAACTCACCAACACAATTTTGTAAGCATTCTGATTGTCCTGAGTGCGCTATAAGCCTCGTGGTGACAAGCCCAAAAAATGTCAATTTTTGGTCTTGTCACCACGGCCTCTCCTGTGTGCACGTGATGCATCATAGCTCAAATTTGATTGCACAGACACACTCCTGGACCTGGTAGCTACCTTCTGATAGCAAAAAGGATGCATTTTGATTTCGACCAAAATTTCCCCCCAGTGCCACATCTAATAGAATGTATATACTTTGTATGTACATTCATATATGCGTGTAATACGCCTTGTGGTGATCACCTAAGCATTATGAGATTTCTTTTCTGGTCATCAAGGGCTATCCAGTGTCCATACCAAACTCTCCAACACAATTTCGTAAACATTCTGATTGTCCTGAGTGCGTTATAAGCCTCGTGGTGACAAGCCAAAAAATGTCAATTTTTGGTCTTGTCACCACGGCCTCTCCTGTGTGCACGTGATGCATCATAGCTGAAATCCAAATGCACAGACACACTCCTGGACCTGGTAGCTACCTTCTGATAGCAAAAAGGATGCATTTTGATGTCGACCAAAATTTCCCCCTATTGCCAATGTATATACTTTGTATGTAGATTCATATATAAGCGTATTACGCCTTGGGTGATCACCTAAGCAATTTGAGATTTCTTTGCTGGTCACCATGGGCTACCTAGTGTCCATGCCTAACTCACCAACACAATTTGGTAAGCATTCTGATTGTCCTGAGTGCGCTATAAGCCTCGTGGTGACAAGCCCAAAAAATGTCAATTTTTGGTCTTGTCACCACGGCCTCTCCTGTGTGCACGTGATGCATCATAGCTCAAATCCCAATGCACAGACACACTCCTGGACCTGGTAGCTACCTTCTGATGGCAAAAAGTTGCATTTTGATGTCGACCAAAATTTCCCCCTATTGCCAATGTATATACTTTGTATGTAGATTCATATATAAGTGTATTACGCCTTGGGTGATCACCTAAGCAATTTGAGATTTCTTTTCTGTTCACCAAGGGCTACCTAGTGTCCATGCCTAACTCACCAACACAATTTGGTAAGCATTCTGATTGTCCTGAGTGCGCTATAAGCCTCGTGGTGACAAGCCCAAAAAATGTCAATTTTTGGTCTTGTCACCACGGCCTCTCCTGTGTGCACGTGATGCATCATAGCTGAAATCCCAATGCACAGACACACTCCTGGACCTGGTAGCTACCTTCTGATAGCAAAAAGTTTCATTTTGATGTTGACCAAAATTTCCCCCTATTGCCAATGTATATACTTTGTATGTAGATTCATATATGCGTGTAATACGCCTTGTGGTGATCACCTAAGCAATTTGAGATTTCTTTTCTGTTGACCAAGGGCTACCTAGTGTCCATGCCTAACTCACCAACACAATTTGGTAAGCATTCTGATTGTCCTGAGTGCGCTATAAGCATCGTGGTGACAAGCCAAAAAATGTCAATTTTTGGTCTTGTCACCACGGCCTCTCCTGTGTGCACGTGATGCATCATAGCTCAAATCCCAATGCACAGACACACTCCTGGACCTGGTAGCTACCTTCTGATAGCAAAACGTACGTGGCATTTTGATGTCGACCAAAATTTCCCTTTATTGCCAATGTATATACTTTGTATGTAGATTCATATATAAGTGTATTACGCCTTGGGTGATCACCTAAGAAATTTGAGATTTCTTTTCTGGTCACCAAGGGCTACCTAGTGTCCATGCCTAACTCACCAACACAATTTCGTAAGCATTCTGATTGTCCTGAGTGTGTTATAAGCCTCGTGGTGACAAGCCCAAAAAGGTCAAATTTTTGAGTTGTCACCACGGCCTCTCCTGTGTGCATGTGATGCATCATAGCTCAAATTTGATTGCACAGACACACTCCTGGACCTAGTAGCTACCTTCTGATAGCAAAAAGGATGCATTTTGATGTGGACCAAAATTTCCCCCCAGTGCCACATCTAATAGAATGTATATACTTTGTATGTACATTCATATATGCGTGTAATACGTCTTGTGGTGATCACCTAAGCAATATGAGATTTCTTTTCTGGTCACCAAGGGCTACCTAGTGTCCATACAAAACTCTCCAACACAATTTCGTAAACATTCTGATTGTCCTTAGTGCGTTATAAGCCTCGTGGTGACAAGCCAAAAAATGTCAATTTTTGGTCTTGTCACCACGGCCTCTCCTGTGTGCACGTGATGCATCATAGCTCAAATCCAAATGTACAGACACACTCCTGGACCTAGTAGCTACCTTCTGATAGCAAAATGTTGCATTTTGATGTCGACCAAAATTTCCCCCTATTGCCAATGTATATACTTTGAATGTAGATTCATATATGCGTGTAATATGCCTTGTGGTGATCACCTAAGCAATTTGAGATCTCTTTGCTGGTCACCAAGGGCTACCTAGTGTCCATGCCTAACTCACCAACACAATTTCACAAGCATTCTGATTGTCCTGAGTGCGCTATAAGCCTCGTGGTGACAAGCCCAAAAAATGTCAATTTTTGATCTTGTCACCACGGCCTCTCCTGTGTGCACGTGATGCATCATAGCTCAAATCCCAATGCCCAGACACACTCCTGGACCTGGTAGCTACCTTCTGATAGCAAAAAGGATGCATTTTGATGTGGACCAAAATTTCCCCCCAGTGCCACATATAATAGAATGTATATACTTTGTATGTACATTCATATATGCGTGTAATACGCATTGTGGTGATCACCTAAGCATTATGAGATTTATTTTCTGGTCATCAAGGGCTATCCAGTGTCCATACCAAACTCTCCAACACAATTTCGTAAACATTCTGATTGTCCTGAGTGGGTTATAAGCCTTGTGGTGACAAGCCCAATAAATGTCAATGTTTGGTCTTGTCACCACGGCCTCTCCTGTGTGCACGTGATGCATCATAGCTCAAATCCAAATGCACAGACACACTCCTGGACCTGGTAGCTACCTTCTGATAGCAAAAAGGATGCATTTTGATATGGACCAAAATTTCCCCCTATTGCCAATGTATATACTTTGAATGTAGATTCATATATGCGTGTAATATGCCTTGTGGTGATCACCTAAGCAATTTGAGATCTCTTTGCTGGTCACCAAGGGCTACCTAGTGTCCATGCCTAACTCACCAACACAATTTTGCAAGCATTCTGATTGTCCTGAGTGCGCTATAAGCCTCGTGGTGACAAGCCCAAAAAATGTCAATTTTTGATCTTGTCACCACGGCCTCTCCTGTGTGCACGTGATGCATCATAGCTCAAATCCCAATGCCCAGACACACTCCTGGACCTGGTAGCTACCTTCTGATAGCAAAAAGGATGCATTTTGATGTGGACCAAAATTTCCCCCCAGTGCCACATATAATAGAATGTATATACTTTGTATGTAGATTCATATATGCGTGTAATACGCATTGTGGTGATCACCTAAGCATTATGAGATTTATTTTCTGGTCATCAAGGGCTATCCAGTGTCCATACCAAACTCTCCAACACAATTTCGTAAACATTCTGATTGTCCTGAGTGGGTTATAAGCCTTGTGGTGACAAGCCCAATAAATGTCAATGTTTGGTCTTGTCACCACGGCCTCTCCTGTGTGCACGTGATGCATCATAGCTCAAATCCAAATGCACAGACACACTCCTGGACTTGGTAGCTACCTTCTGATAGCAAAAAGGATGCATTTTGATATGGACCAAAATTTCCCCCTATTGCCAATGTATATACTTTGTATGTAGATTCATATATAAGTGTATTACGCCTTGGGTGATCACCTAAGCAATCTGAGATTTCTTTTCTGTTGACCAAGGGCTACCTAGTGTCCATGCCTAACTCACCAACACAATTTCGCAAGCATTCTGATTGTCCTGAGTGCGCTATAAGCCTCGTGGTGACAAGCCCAAAAAATGTCAATTTTTGGTCTTGTCACCACGGCCTCTCCTGTGTGCATGTGATGCATCATAGCTCAAATCCGATTGCACAGACACACTCCTGGACCTGGTAGCTACCTTCTGATAGCAAAAAGGATGCATTTTGATGTGGACCAAAATTTCCCCCCAGTACCACATATAATAGAATGTATATACTTTGTATGTACATTCATATATGCGTGTAATACGCCTTGTGGTGATCACCTAAGCAATGTGAGATTTCTTTTCTGGTCGTCAAGGGCTACCTAGTGTCCATGCCTAACTCACCAACACAATTTCGCAAGCATTCTGATTGTCCTGAGTGCACTATAAGCCTCGTGGTGACAAGCCCAAAAAATGTCAATTTTTGGTCTTGTCACCACGGCCTCTCCTGTGTGCACATGATGCATCATAGCTCAAATCCGATTGCACAGACACACTCCTGGACCTAGTAGCTACCTTCTGATAGCAAAAAGGATGCATTTTGATTTCGACCAAAATTTCCCCCCAGTGCCACATATAATAGAATGTATATACTTTGTATGTACATTCATATATGCGTGTAATACGCCTTGTGGTGATCACCTAAGCAATATGAGATTTCTTTTCCGGTCATCAAGGGCTATCCAGTGTCCATACCAAACTCTCCAACACAATTTCGTAAACATTCTGATTGTCCTGAGTGCGTTATAAGCCTCGTGGTGACAAGCCAAAAAATGTCAAATTTTTGAGTTGTCACCACGGCCTCTCCTGTGTGCACGTGATACATCATAGCTGAAATCCAAATGCACAGACACACTCCTGGACCTAGTAGCTGTATGCCAATGTTAGGGTTAGTATGACACCCCCTCAAACGGGCACACACCCCTTTATACTTTTCCCACTGCACATGGGGTCCAACCTGTCCATTCAATCCCCAGCACAGAAAATGTGCTAATTGACTGGCCCCCTGGGTAAGTACATGGTAGTATATAAGAAAGTGCTAATTGACTGGCCCCCTGGATCAAGTACAGAATAGTATATAAGACAGCAGCAGATCAGCCAGCAAATATAATAGCTGGATTTCAACAGTGATCATGGGGAAAGTTACAGCCAAAGGAACGTACAAGCTTCCAAGGAGAAAGTTTAAGCTTTTGAAATCAGTCAGAACTACTATTAGAAGAAAATTTCTGAAGAGGAGCAAAAGAACCAGGATACGTTTAATGAAAAATTTACTTGAGGACACAGAGGTGAAGTATGAAACCAGTGACCCTAGTTACAAAGATGACAGTGAGGAACAAAGTAGCGATGGCTACAGAGATGACAGTGCAGAAGAAAGTAGAGATGGCTACAGAGATGACAGTGCAGAAGAAAGTAGAGATGGCTACAGAGATGACAGTGCAGAAGAAAGTAGAGATGGCTACAGA
>OZ026559.1:5195673-5200673 GCA_964020155.1 Chondrilla cf. caribensis
ACGGACAACTCTTCGTTGCACTCGCATGTCATCGGGAAGGCTTCACATTGAGCGAAATCCTACTGCATTCTTCGCAAGCCCATTCCACGCGCGTCTCTAACATGGCATTGGAACTGTTGTTGGGAAAATCCGTTTGGATTCAGAAGCGTTTAAAAACGCAGTCCAGTGAAGAGAGTTCTTCATCCAGATGAAGAACTCTCTATAACACACCACAGGGTATACATATGTACAACGGCTACACGTGTACAATGGGTACATAGCAATTCACATGAGATAGAAATTTAATACAACACCAGCTCCCCTAGCAAGGGGTTTGTAATAGCATGGCCTGCATGCAGCATATTAAGTATAATATGCTGCATGCAAGCCAGTTGGGATGGGTTCATGCGAGGAGAACACACGTACATACATAGCAATTCACATGAGATAGAAATTTAATACAACACCAGCTCCCCTAGCAAGGGGTTTGTAATAGCATGGCCTGCATGCAGCATATTAAGTATAATATGCTGCATGCAAGCCAGTTGGGATGGGTCCATGCGAGGAGAACACACGTACATACATAGCAATTCACATGAGATAGAAATTTAATACAACACCAGCTCCCCTAGCAAGGGGTTTGTAATAACATGGCTTGCATGCAGCATAAGTATAGGCTGCATGCAAGCCAGTTGGGATGGGTCCATGCGGGGAGAACACACGTACATACATAGCAATTCACATGAGATAGAAATTTAATACAACACCAGCTCCCCTAGCAAGGGGTTTGTAATAACATGGCCTGCATGCAGCATAAGTATAGGCTGCATGCAAGCCAGTTGGGATGGGTCCATGCGGGGAGAACACACGTACATACATAGCAATTCACATGAGATAGAAATTTAATACAACACCAGCTCCCCTAGCAAGGGGTTTGTAATAACATGGCCTGCATGCAGCATAAGTATAGGCTGCATGCAAGCCAGTTGGGATGGGTCCATGCGGGGAGAACACACGTACATACATAGCAATTCACATGAGATAGAAATTTAATACAACACCAGCTCCCCTAGCAAGGGGTTTGTAATAGCATGGCCTGCATGCAGCATATTAAGTATAATATGCTGCATGCAAGCCAGTTGGGATGGGTCCATGCGGGGAGAACACACGTACATACATAGCAATTCACATGAGATAGAAATTTAATACAACACCAGCTCCCCTAGCAAGGGGTTTGTAATAGCATGGCCTGCATGCAGCATATTAAGTATAATATGCTGCATGCAAGCCAGTTGGGATGGGTCCATGCGAGGAGAACACACGTACATACATAGCAATTCACATGAGATAGAAATTTAATACAACACCAGCTCCCCTAGCAAGGGGTTTGTAATAACATGGCCTGCATGCAGCATAAGTATAGGCTGCATGCAAGCCAGTTGGGATGGGTCCATGCGGGGAGAACACACGTACATACATAGCAATTCACATGAGATAGAAATTTAATACAACACCAGCTCCCCTAGCAAGGGGTTTGTAATAGCATGGCCTGCATGCAGCATATTAAGTATAATATGCTGCATGCAAGCCAGTTGGGATGGGTCCATGCGGGGAGAACACACGTACATACATAGCAATTCACATGAGATAGAAATTTAATACAACACCAGCTCCCCTAGCAAGGGGTTTGTAATAACATGGCTTGCATGCAGCATAAGTATAGGCTGCATGCAAGCCAGTTGGGATGGGTCCATGCGGGGAGAACACACGTACATACATAGCAATTCACATGAGATAGAAATTTAATACAACACCAGCTCCCCTAGCAAGGGGTTTGTAATAACATGGCCTGCATGCAGCATAAGTATAGGCTGCATGCAAGCCAGTTGGGATGGGTCCATGCGGGGAGAACACACGTACATACATAGCAATTCACATGAGATAGAAATTTAATACAACACCAGCTCCCCTAGCAAGGGGTTTGTAATAGCATGGCCTGCATGCAGCATATTAAGTATAATATGCTGCATGCAAGCCAGTTGGGATGGGTCCATGCGGGGAGAACACACGTACATACATAGCAATTCACATGAGATAGAAATTTAATACAACACCAGCTCCCCTAGCAAGGGGTTTGTAATAACATGGCTTGCATGCAGCATAAGTATAGGCTGCATGCAAGCCAGTTGGGATGGGTCCATGCGGGGAGAACACACGTACATACATAGCAATTCACATGAGATAGAAATTTAATACAACACCAACTCCCCTAGCAAGGGGTTTGTAATAACATGGCCTGCATGCAGCATAAGTATAGGCTGCATGCAAGCCAGTTGGGATGGGTCCATGCGGGGAGAACACACGTACATACATAGCAATTCACATGAGATAGAAATTTAATACAACACCAGCTCCCCTAGCAAGGGGTTTGTAATAACATGGCCTGCATGCAGCATAAGTATAGGCTGCATGCAAGCCAGTTGGGATGGGTCCATGCGGGGAGAACACACGTACATACATAGCAATTCACATGAGATAGAAATTTAATACAACACCAGCTCCCCTAGCAAGGGGTTTGTAATAGCATGGCCTGCATGCAGCATATTAAGTATAATATGCTGCATGCAAGCCAGTTGGGATGGGTCCATGCGGGGAGAACACACGTACATACATAGCAATTCACATGAGATAGAAATTTAATACAACACCAGCTCCCCTAGCAAGGGGTTTGTAATAGCATGGCCTGCATGCAGCATATTAAGTATAATATGCTGCATGCAAGCCAGTTGGGATGGGTCCATGCGAGGAGAACACACGTACATACATAGCAATTCACATGAGATAGAAATTTAATACAACACCAGCTCCCCTAGCAAGGGGTTTGTAATAGCATGGCCTGCATGCAGCATATTAAGTATAATATGCTGCATGCAAGCCAGTTGGGATGGGTCCATGCGGGGAGAACACACGTACATACATAGCAATTCACATGAGATAGAAATTTAATACAACACCAGCTCCCCTAGCAAGGGGTTTGTAATAGCATGGCCTGCATGCAGCATATTAAGTATAATATATATATATATATATATCACTATCAAGAGTGATGTTGTAAAGAGGTCTCAATGTATACTAGTGTATGGGAGCACTACCAAGAGTGATGCTGTAAAGAGGTCTGACTGTATACTAGTGTATGAGAGCACTATCAAGAGTGATGTTGTAAAGAGGTCTCAATGTATACTAGTGTATGGGAGCACTACCAAGAGTGATGCTGTAAAGAGGTCTGACTGTATACTAGTGTATGGGAGCACTACCAAGAGTGATGCTGTAAAGAGGTTTGACTGTATACTAGTGTATGGGAGCACTACCAAGAGTGATGCTGTAAAGAGGTCTGACTGTATACTAGTGTATGGGAGCACTACCAAGAGTGATGTTGTAAAGAGGTCTGACTGTATACTAGTGTATGGGAGCACTACCAAGAGTGATGTTGTAAAGAGGTCTGACTGTATACTAGTGTATGGGAGCACTACCAAGAGTGATGCTGTAAAGAGGTCTGACTGTATACTAGTGTATGGGAGCACTACCAAGAGTGATGCTGTAAAGAGGTCTGACTGTATACTAGTGTATGGGAGCACTACCAAGAGTGATGCTGTAAAGAGGTCTGACTGTATACTAGTGTATGGGAGCACTATCAAGAGTGATGTTGTAAAGAGGTCTGACTGTATACTAGTGTATGGGAGCACTACCAAGAGTGATGCTGTAAAGAGGTCTGACTGTATACTAGTGTATGGGAGCACTACCAAGAGTGATGCTGTAAAGAGGTCTGACTGTATACTAGTGTATGGGAGCACTACCAAGAGTGATGTTGTAAAGAGGTCTCAATGTATACTAGTGTATGGGAGCACTACCAAGAGTGATGTTGTAAAGAGGTCTGACTGTATACTAGTGTATGGGAGCACTACCAAGAGTGATGTTGTAAAGAGGTCTCAATGTATACTAGTGTATGGGAGCACTACCAAGAGTGATGTTGTAAAGAGGTCTGACTGTATACTAGTGTATGGGAGCACTACCAAGAGTGATGCTGTAAAGAGGTCTGACTGTATACTAGTGTATGGGAGCACTACCAAGAGTGATGCTGTAAAGAGGTCTGACTGTATACTAGTGTATGGGAGCACTACCAAGAGTGATGCTGTAAAGAGGTCTGACTGTATACTAGTGTATGGGAGCACTACCAAGAGTGATGTTGTAAAGAGGTCTGACTGTATACTAGTGTATGGGAGCACTACCAAGAGTGATGTTGTAAAGAGGTCTGACTGTATACTAGTGTATGGGAGCACTACCAAGAGTGATGTTGTAAAGAGGTCTGACTGTATACTAGTGTATGGGAGCACTACCAAGAGTGATGTTGTAAAGAGGTCTGACTGTATACTAGTGTATGGGAGCACTACCAAGAGTGATGTTGTAAAGAGGTCTGACTGTATACTAGTGTATGGGAGCACTACCAAGAGTGATGTTGTAAAGAGGTCTGACTGTATACTAGTGTATGGGAGCACTACCAAGAGTGATGCTGTAAAGAGGTCTGACTGTATACTAGTGTATGGGAGCACTACCAAGAGTGATGCTGTAAAGAGGTCTAAATGTATACTAGTGTATGGGAGCACTACCAAGAGTGATGTTGTAAAGAGGTCTGACTGTATACTAGTGTATGAGAGCACTACCAAGAGTGATGTTGTAAAGAGGTCTGACTGTATACTAGTGTATGGGAGCACTACCAAGAGTTATGTTGTAAAGAGGTCTGACTGTATACTAGTGTATGGGAGCACTACCAAGAGTGATGTTGTAAAGAGGTCTGACTGTATACTAGTGTATGGGAGCACTACCAAGAGTGATGTTGTAAAGAGGTCTGACTGTATACTAGTGTATGGGAGCACTACCAAGAGTGATGCTGTAAAGAGGTCTGACTGTATACTAGTGTATGGGAGCACTACCAAGAGTGATGTTGTGAAGAGGTCTGACTGTAT
>OZ026560.1:0-65000 GCA_964020155.1 Chondrilla cf. caribensis
CCTAACCTAACCCTAACCCTAACCCTAACCCTAACCTAACCCTAACCCTAACCCTAACCCTAACCCTAACCCTAACCCTAACCCTAACCCTAACCCTAACCCTAACCCTAACCCTAACCCTAACCCTAACCCTAACCCTAACCCTAACCCTAACCCTAACCCTAACCCTAACCCTAACCCTAACCCTAACCCTAACCCTAACCCTAACCCTAACCCTAACCCTAACCCTAACCCTAACCCTAACCCTAACCCTAACCCTAACCCTAACCCTAACCCTAACCCTAACCCTAACCCTAACCCTAACCCTAACCCTAACCCTAACCCTAACCCTAACCCTAACCCTAACCCTAACCCTAACCCTAACCCTAACCCTAACCCTAACCCTAACCCTAACCCTAACCCTAACCCTAACCCCTAACCCTAACCCCTAACCCTAACCCTAACCCTAACCCTAACCCTAACCCTAACCCTAACCCTAACCCTAACCCTAACCCTAACCCTAACCCTAACCCTAACCCTAACCCTAACCCTAACCCTAACCCTAACCCTAACCCTAACCCTAACCCTAACCCTAACCCTACCCTAACCCTAACCCAACCCTAACCCTAACCCTAACCCTAACCCTAACCCTAACCCTAACCCTAACCCTAACCCTAACCCTAACCCTAACCCTAACCCTAACCCACCCACCCTAACCCTAACCCTAACCCTAACCCTACCCCTAACCCTAACCCTAACCCTAACCCACACCAACCCCTAACCCTAACCCTAACCCTAACCCTAACCCTAACCCTAACCCTAACCCTAACCCTAACCCTAACCCTAACCCTAACCCTAACCCTAACCCTAACCCTAACCCTAACCCTAACCCAACCCTAACCCTAACCCTAACCCTAACCCTAACCCTAACCCTAACCCTAACCCTAACCCTAACCCTAACCCTAACCCTAACCCTAACCCTAACCCTAACCCTAACCCTAACCCTAACCCTAACCCTAACCCTAACCCTAACCCTAACCCTAACCCTAACCCTAACCCTAACCCTAACCCTAACCCTAACCCTAACCCTAACCCTAACCCTAACCCTAACCCTAACCCTAACCCTAACCCTAACCCTAACCCTAACCCTAACCCTAACCCTAACCCTAACCCTAACCCTAACCCTAACCCTAACCCTAACCCTAACCCTAACCCTAACCCTAACCCTAACCCTAACCCTAACCCTAACCCTAACCCTAACCCTAACCCTAACCCTAACCCTAACCCTAACCCTAACCCTAACCCTAACCCTAACCCTAACCCTAACCCTAACCCTAACCCTAACCCTAACCCTAACCCTAACCCTAACCCTAACCCTAACCCTAACCCTAACCCTAACCCTAACCCTAACCCTAACCCTAACCCTAACCCTAACCCTAACCCTAACCCTAACCCTAACCCTAACCCTAACCCTAACCCTAACCCTAACCCTAACCCTAACCCTAACCCTAACCCTAACCCTAACCCTAACCCTAACCCTAACCCTAACCCTAACCCTAACCCTAACCCTAACCCTAACCCTAACCCTAACCCTAACCCTAACCCTAACCCTAACCCTAACCCTAACCCTAACCCTAACCCTAACCCTAACCCTAACCCTAACCCTAACCCTAAACTTTACCCTCTCATGCCGCTAGGTCTAACCCTAGCAGCCCCGCCCACTAAACTTTACCCTCTCATGCCGCTAGGTCTAACCCTAGCAGCCCCGCCCACTAAACTTTACCCTCTCATGCCGCTAGGTCTAACCCTAGCAGCCCCGCCCACTAAACTTTACCCTCTCATGCCGCTAGGTCTAACCCTAGCAGCCCCGCCCACTAAACTTTACCCTCTCATGCCGCTAGGTCTAACCCTAGCAGCCCCGCCCACTAAACTTTACCCTCTCATGCCGCTAGGTCTAACCCTAGCAGCCCCGCCCACTAAACTTTACCCTCTCATGCCGCTAGGTCTAACCCTAGCAGCCCCGCCCACTAAACTTTACCCTCTCATGCCGCTAGGTCTAACCCTAGCAGCCCCGCCCACTAAACTTTACCCTCTCATGCCGCTAGGTCTAACCCTAGCAGCCCCGCCCACTAAACTTTACCCTCTCATGCCGCTAGGTCTAACCCTAGCAGCCCCGCCCACTAAACTTTACCCTCTCATGCCGCTAGGTCTAACCCTAGCAGCCCCGCCCACTAAACTTTACCCTCTCATGCCGCTAGGTCTAACCCTAGCAGCCCCGCCCACTAAACTTTACCCTCTCATGCCGCTAGGTCTAACCCTAGCAGCCCCGCCCACTAAACTTTACCCTCTCATGCCGCTAGGTCTAACCCTAGCAGCCCCGCCCACTAAACTTTACCCTCTCATGCCGCTAGGTCTAACCCTAGCAGCCCCGCCCACTAAACTTTACCCTCTCATGCCGCTAGGTCTAACCCTAGCAGCCCCGCCCACTAAACTTTACCCTCTCATGCCGCTAGGTCTAACCCTAGCAGCCCCGCCCACTAAACTTTACCCTCTCATGCCGCTAGGTCTAACCCTAGCAGCCCCGCCCACTAAACTTTACCCTCTCATGCCGCTAGGTCTAACCCTAGCAGCCCCGCCCACTAAACTTTACCCTCTCATGCCGCTAGGTCTAACCCTAGCAGCCCCGCCCACTAAACTTTACCCTCTCATGCCGCTAGGTCTAACCCTAGCAGCCCCGCCCACTAAACTTTACCCTCTCATGCCGCTAGGTCTAACCCTAGCAGCCCCGCCCACTAAACTTTACCCTCTCATGCCGCTAGGTCTAACCCTAGCAGCCCCGCCCACTAAACTTTACCCTCTCATGCCGCTAGGTCTAACCCTAGCAGCCCCGCCCACTAAACTTTACCCTCTCATGCCGCTAGGTCTAACCCTAGCAGCCCCGCCCACTAAACTTTACCCTCTCATGCCGCTAGGTCTAACCCTAGCAGCCCCGCCCACTAAACTTTACCCTCTCATGCCGCTAGGTCTAACCCTAGCAGCCCCGCCCACTAAACTTTACCCTCTCATGCCGCTAGGTCTAACCCTAGCAGCCCCGCCCACTAAACTTTACCCTCTCATGCCGCTAGGTCTAACCCTAGCAGCCCCGCCCACTAAACTTTACCCTCTCATGCCGCTAGGTCTAACCCTAGCAGCCCCGCCCACTAAACTTTACCCTCTCATGCCGCTAGGTCTAACCCTAGCAGCCCCGCCCACTAAACTTTACCCTCTCATGCCGCTAGGTCTAACCCTAGCAGCCCCGCCCACTAAACTTTACCCTCTCATGCCGCTAGGTCTAACCCTAGCAGCCCCGCCCACTAAACTTTACCCTCTCATGCCGCTAGGTCTAACCCTAGCAGCCCCGCCCACTAAACTTTACCCTCTCATGCCGCTAGGTCTAACCCTAGCAGCCCCGCCCACTAAACTTTACCCTCTCATGCCGCTAGGTCTAACCCTAGCAGCCCCGCCCACTAAACTTTACCCTCTCATGCCGCTAGGTCTAACCCTAGCAGCCCCGCCCACTAAACTTTACCCTCTCATGCCGCTAGGTCTAACCCTAGCAGCCCCGCCCACTAAACTTTACCCTCTCATGCCGCTAGGTCTAACCCTAGCAGCCCCGCCCACTAAACTTTACCCTCTCATGCCGCTAGGTCTAACCCTAGCAGCCCCGCCCACTAAACTTTACCCTCTCATGCCGCTAGGTCTAACCCTAGCAGCCCCGCCCACTAAACTTTACCCTCTCATGCCGCTAGGTCTAACCCTAGCAGCCCCGCCCACTAAACTTTACCCTCTCATGCCGCTAGGTCTAACCCTAGCAGCCCCGCCCACTAAACTTTACCCTCTCATGCCGCTAGGTCTAACCCTAGCAGCCCCGCCCACTAAACTTTACCCTCTCATGCCGCTAGGTCTAACCCTAGCAGCCCCGCCCACTAAACTTTACCCTCTCATGCCGCTAGGTCTAACCCTAGCAGCCCCGCCCACTAAACTTTACCCTCTCATGCCGCTAGGTCTAACCCTAGCAGCCCCGCCCACTAAACTTTACCCTCTCATGCCGCTAGGTCTAACCCTAGCAGCCCCGCCCACTAAACTTTACCCTCTCATGCCGCTAGGTCTAACCCTAGCAGCCCCGCCCACTAAACTTAACACTATAATGCTGATAAGGCTAGCCGCTGTCGATTCTCAATTCACAATTCCCCTTGCAGGAATTCCAGCAGTTGAACTTCTAAAATAATCTTTTTGATTTCACTTGTGGTTTCTAAAATAAGGAAAAACTGATAAGCATTTTTTGGCTCTAACACTGATCCAATCTTTCCAAAACTTTTAGCACTCATAACTTACCTAGAACTGCAGGTTATGGACTGGTTACAAATATCTTGATGCATTTCATGTGGGTGTTAGGAAAAAGGGTTTGAGTTAAGGGTTGAATTTCAATCCTTCAAGACTTCAGACCAACCCCCATGTGCGGAGGATGTAAGGATCAAGCATCTAAGCCAAAGTACAGATTCCTTCCAATGCATTTAAATCTACCTTGTAGGAAATCTTCAAATTTGCACCTAACTACACATATATATAAATATATATATATATGAATACAAAAGTATACACATTTTTAAATGTGGCACAAGGTCACTGAAGAGAATTTTTGGTCGACATCAAAATGCATCTTTTTTGCTATCAGAAGGACCGTACTAGGTCCCGGAGTGTTACTATGCATTTGGATTAGAACTATGATGCATCACGTGCACACAGGAGAGGCCGTGGTGACAACTTAAACAATTGACATCTTTTGGCTTGTCACCACGAGGATTATAGCGCACTCAGGACAATCAGAATGCTTACCAAATTGTATTGGTGAGTTAGGCATGGACACTAGGTAGCCCTTGGTGACCAGAAAAGAAATATCAAATTGCTTAGGTGATCACCACAAGGTGTAATACACTTATATATGAATCTACATACAAAGTATATACATTGGCAATAGGGGGAAATTTTGGTCGACATCAAAATGCAACTTTTTGCTATCAGAAGGTAGCTACCAGGTCCAGGAGTGTGTCTGTGCATTTGGATTTGACCTATGATGCATCACGTGCACACAGGAGAGGCCGTGGTGACAAGACCAAAAATTGACATTTTTTGGGCTTGTCACCACGAGGCTTATAGCGCACTCAGGACAATCAGAATGCTTACCAAATTGTATTGGTGAGTTAGGCATGGACACTAGGTAGCCCTTGATGACCAGCAAAGAAATCTCAAATTGCTTAGGTGATCACCCAAGGCGTAATACACGCATATATGAATCTACATACAAAGTATATACATTGGCAATGGGGGGAAATTTTGGTCGACATCAAAATGCAACTTTTTGCTATCAGAAGGTAGCTACCAGGTCCAGGAGTGTGTTTGTGCATTTGGATTTGAGCTATGATGCATCACGTGCACACAGGAGAGGCCGTGGTGACAAGACCAAAAATTGACATTTTTTGGGCTTGTCACCACGAGGCTTATAGCGCACTCAGGACAATCAGAATGCTTACCAAATTGTGTTGGTGAGTTAGGCATGGACACTAGGTAGCCCTTGATGACCAGCAAAGAAATATCAAATTGCTTAGGTGATCACCCAAGGCGTAATACACGCATATATGAATCTACATACAAAGTATATACATTGGCAATGGGGGGAAATTTTGGTCGACATCAAAATGCAACTTTTTGCTATCAGAAGGTAGCTACCAGGTCCAGGAGTGTGTTTGTGCATTTGGATTTGAGCTATGATACATCACGTGCACACAGGAGAGGCCGTGGTGACAAGACCAAAAATTGACATTTTTTGGGTTTGTCACCACGAGGCTTATAGCGCACTCAGGACAATCAGAATGCTTACCAAATTGTGTTGGTGAGTTAGGCATGGACACTAGGTAGCCCTTGGTGACCAGCAAAGAAATATCAAATTGCTTAGGTGATCACCACAAGGCGTAATACACGCATATATGAATCTACATACAAAGTATATACATTGGCAATGGGGGGAAATTTTGGTCGACATCAAAATGCATCCTTTTTGCTATCAGAAGGTAGCTACCAGGTCCAGGAGTGTGTCTGTGCATTTGGATTTCAGCTATGATGCATCACGTGCACACAGGAGAGGCCGTGGTGACAAGACCAAAAATTGACATTTTTTGGGCTTGTCACCACGAGGCTTATAGCGCACTCAGGACAATCAGAATGCTTACCAAATTGTATTGGTGAGTTAGGCATGGACACTAGGTATCCCTTGATGACCAGAAAAGAAATCTCAAATTGCTTAGGTGATCACCACAAGGCGTAATACACTTATATATGAATCTACATACAAAGTATATACATTGGCAATGGGGGGAAATTTTGGTCGACATCAAAATGCAACTTTTTGCTATCAGAAGGTAGCTACCAGGTCCAGGAGTGTGTTTGTGCATTTGGATTTGAGCTATGATACATCACGTGCACACAGGAGAGGCCGTGGTGACAAGACCAAAAATTGACATTTTTTGGGTTTGTCACCACGAGGCTTATAGCGCACTCAGGACAATCAGAATGCTTACCAAATTGTGTTGGTGAGTTAGGCATGGACACTAGGTAGCCCTTGGTGACCAGCAAAGAAATATCAAATTGCTTAGGTGATCACCACAAGGCGTAATACACGCATATATGAATCTACATACAAAGTATATACATTGGTAATGGGGGGAAATTTTGGTCGACATCAAAATGCAACTGTTTGCTATCAGAAGGTAGCTACCAGGTCCAGGAGTGTGTCTGTGCATTCCGATTTGAGCTATGATGCATCACGTGCACACAGGAGAGGCCGTGGTGACAAGACAAAAAATTGACATTTTTTGGGCTTGTCACCACGAGGCTTATAGCGCACTCAGGACAATCAGAATGCTTACCAAATTGTGTTGGTGAGTTAGGCATGGACACTAGGTAGCCCTTGGTGACCAGCAAAGAAATATCAAATTGCTTAGGTGATCACCCAAGGCGTAATACACGCATATATGAATCTACATACAAAGTATATACATTGGCAATAGGGGGAAATTTTGGTCGACATCAAAATGCAACTTTTTGCTATCAGAAGGTAGCTACTAGGTCCAGGAGTGTGTTTGTGCATTTGGATTTGAGCTATGATGCATCACGTGCACACAGGAGAGGCCGTGGTGACAAGACCAAAAATTGACATTTTTTGGGCTTGTCACCACGAGGCTTATAGCGCACTCAGGACAATCAGAATGCTTACCAAATTGTATTGGTGAGTTAGGCATGGACACTAGGTATCCCTTGATGACCAGAAAAGAAATCTCAAATTGCTTAGGTGATCACCACAAGGCGTAATACACTTATATATGAATCTACATACAAAGTATATACATTGGCAATGGGGGGAAATTTTGGTCGACATCAAAATGCAACTTTTTGCTATCAGAAGGTAGCTACCAGGTCCAGGAGTGTGTTTGTGCATTTGGATTTGAGCTATGATACATCACGTGCACACAGGAGAGGCCGTGGTGACAAGACCAAAAATTGACATTTTTTGGGTTTGTCACCACGAGGCTTATAGCGCACTCAGGACAATCAGAATGCTTACCAAATTGTGTTGGTGAGTTAGGCATGGACACTAGGTAGCCCTTGGTGACCAGCAAAGAAATATCAAATTGCTTAGGTGATCACCACAAGGCGTAATACACGCATATATGAATCTACATACAAAGTATATACATTGGTAATGGGGGGAAATTTTGGTCGACATCAAAATGCAACTTTTTGCTATCAGAAGGTAGCTACCAGGTCCAGGAGTGTGTCTGTGCATTTGGATTTGAGCTATGATGCATCACGTGCACACAGGAGAGGCCGTGGTGACAAGACAAAAAATTGACATTTTTTTGTTTGTCACCACGAGGCTTATAGAGCACTCAGGACAATCAGAATGCTTACCAAATTGTGTTGGTGAGTTAGGCATGGACACTAGGTAGCCCTTGGTGACCAGCAAAGAAATATCAAATTGCTTAGGTGATCACCCAAGGCGTAATACACGCATATATGAATCTACATTCAAAGTATATACATTGGCAATAGGGGGAAATTTTGGTCGACATCAAAATGCAACTTTTTGCTATCAGAAGGTAGCTACCAGGTCCAGGAGTGTGTCTGTGCATTCGGATTTGACCTATGATGCATCACGTGCACACAGGAGAGGCCGTGGTGACAAGACCAAATATTGACATTTTTTTGCTTGTCACCACGAGGCTTATAGTGCACTCAGGACAATCAGAATGCTTACCAAATTGTGTTGGTGAGTTAGGCATGGACACTAGGTAGCCCTTGGTGACCAGACAAGAAATTGTTACTCGATACTCTCCTATACTCTCCCATACATTAAAAAAATTGAAAAAATATTTAGCACCTTCCAATGTAACTAAAGTTAAGGGGCACCTATTGAGATGGGAATTGTTTCAAAAGTTAGCTCACGTCCTCTGCTAGGTCTGTCTGAAATATCAAATTGACACGCCCCCTCCCCCATGAGCTATGGAAAAAGGTGCTTAGCGTTTTATCTCCTATACTCTCCCATACATTGATAAAATATTAAGCACCTTCCAATGTAGCTGGGGTTACGTGTCATCTATTGAGATGGGAATTGTTTCACAAGTTAGTTTACGTCCCTGCCTAGATCTGTCTGAAATATCAAGTTGACACGCCCCCTCACCCATGAGATATGAAAAAAGGTGCTTAGCGTTTTATCTCCTATACTCTCCCATACATTGAAAAAATATTAAGCACCTTCCAATGTAACTGGAGTTACGGGTCACCTATTGAGATGGGAATTGTTTCAGAAGTTAGTTTACGCCCCTAGCTAGGTCTGTCTAAAATATCAAGTTGACACTCCCCTTTCTAATGAGCCCTTGGTGACCAGACAAGAAATCGTTACTCGATACGCGTTTTATCTCCTATACTCTCCCATACATTGAAAAAAAATATTAAGCACCTTCCAATGTAGTTGGAGTTACGGGTCACCTATTGAGATGGGAATTGTTTCAAAAATTAGTTCACGTCCCTAGCTAGGTCTGTTTAAATTATCAAGTTGACACGCCCCCTCCCCCATGAGCTATGCAAAAAGGTGCTTAGCGTTTTATCTCCTATACTCTCCCATACATTGAAAAAATATTAAGCACCTTCCAATGTAGTTGGAGTTACGGGTCACCTATTGAGATGGGAATTATTTCAGAAGTTAGTTCACGTCCCTAGCTAGGTCTGTCTAAAATATCAAGTTTACACGCCCCCTCCCCCATGAGCTATGAAAAAAGGTGCTTAGCGTTTTATCTCCTATACTCTCCCATACATTGAAAAAATATTAAGCACCTTCCAATGTAACTGGAGTTAAGGGTCACCTATTGAGATGGGAATTGTTTCAAAAGTTAGTTCACATCCCCAGCTAGGTCTGTCTAAAATATCAAGTTGACATGCCCCCTCTCTCACAAGCTATGCAAAAAGGTGCTTAGTCGACAATTGACATTTTTTGGCTTGTCACCACGAGGCTTAGAATGCACTCAGGACAATCAGAATGTTTCCGAAATTGTGTTGGAGAGTTTGGTATGGACACTGGGTAGCCCTTGGTGACCAGCAAAGAAATATCAAATTGCTTAGGTGATCACCAAAAGGCGTATTACACACATATATGAATGTACATACAAAGTATATACATTCTATTATATGTGGCACTGGGGGGAAATTTTGGTCCACATCAAAATGCATCCTTTTTGCTATCAGAAGGTAGCTACCAGGTCCAGGAGTGTGTCTGTGCATTTGGATTTCAGCTATGATGCATCACGTGCACACAGGAGAGGCCGTGGTGACAAGACCAAAAATTGACATTTTTTGGGCTTGTCACCACGAGGCTTATAGCGCACTCAGGACAATCAGAATGCTTACCAAATTGTGTTGGTGAGTTAGGCATGGACACTAGGTAGCCCTAGGGGGAAATTTTGGTCGACATCAAAATGCAACTTTTTGCTATCAGAAGGTAGCTACCAGGTCCAGGAGTGTGTCTGTGCATTTGGATTTGAGCTATGATGCATCACGTGCACACAGGAGAGGCCGTGGTGACAAGACCAAAAATTGATATTTCCCATCTCAATAGGTGCCCCGTAACTCCAACTACATTGGAAGGTGCTTAATATTTTTTCAATGTATGGGAGAGTATAGGAGATAAAATGCTAAGCACCTTTTTGCATAGCTCATGGGGGAGGGGGCGTGTCAACTTGATAATTTAGACAGACCTAGCTAGAGACGTGAACTAACTTCTGAAACAATTCCCATCTCAATAGGTGACCCTTAACTTCAGTTACATTGGAAGGTGCTTAATATTTTTTCAATTTTTTCAATGTATGGGAGAGTATCGAGTAACAATTTCTTGAAAAAACCCTAGCCCTTGGTGACCAGACAAGAAATTGTTACTCGATACTCTCCCATACATTGAAAAAATTGAAAAAATATTAAGCACCTTCCAATGTAACTGAAGTTAAGGGGCACCTATTGAGATGGGAATTGTTTCAGAAGTTAGTTCACGTCCCTAGCTAGGTCTGTCTAAAATATCAAGTTGACACACCCCCTCCCCCATGAGCTATGCAAAAAGGTGCTTAGCGTTTTATCTCCTATACTCTCCCATACATTGAAAAAATATTAAGCACCTTCCAATGTAGTTGGAGTTACGGGGCACCTATTGAGATGGGAATTGTTTCAGAAGTTAGTTCACGTCCCCTGCTAGGTCTGTCTGAAATATCAAATTGACACGCCCCCTCCCCCATGAGCTATGCAAAAAGGTGCTTAGCGTTTTATCTCCCATACTCTCCCATACATTGATAAAATATTAAGCACCTTCCAATGTAACTGGAGTTACGAGTCACCTATTGAGATGGGAATTGTTTCAGAAGTTAGTTCACGTCCCCTGCTAGGTCTGTCTGAAATATCAAATTGATACGCCCCCTCCCCCATGAGCTATGCAAAAAGGTGCTTAGCGTTTTATCTCCTATACTCTCCCATACATTGATAAAATATTAAGCACCTTCCAATGTAGCTGGGGTTACGGGTCACCTATTGAGATGGCAATTGTTTCAGAAGTTAGTTCACGTCCCCAGCTAGGTCTGTCTAAAATATCAAGTTGACACGCCCCCTCCCCCATGAGCTATGCAAAAAGGTGCTTAGCGTTTTATCTCCTATACTCTCCCATACATTGAAAAAATATTAAGCACCTTCCAATGTAGTTGGAGTTACGGGGCACCTATTGAGATGGGAATTGTTTCAGAAGTTAGTTCACGTCCCCAGCTAGGTCTGTCTAAAATATCAAGTTGACATGCCCCCTCTCTCACGACCTATGCAAAAAGGTGCTTAGCATTTTATCTCCTATACTCACGCCCCCTCCCCCATGAGCTTGTCACCTATTGAGATGGGAATTATTTCAGAAGTTAGTTCACGTCCCTAGCTAGGTCTGTCTAAAATATCAAGTTGACACGCCCCCTCTCTAATGAGCTATGAGAAAAGGTGCTTAGCATTTTATCTCCTATACTCTCCCATACATTGAAAAAATATTAAACACCTTCCAATGTAACTGGAGTTACGGGTCACCTATTGAGATGGGAATTGTTTCAGAAGTTAGTTCACGTCCCTAGCTAGGTCTGTCTAAAATATCAAGTTGACACGCCCCTCTCTAATGAGCTATGAAAAAAGGTGCTTAGCGTTTTATCTCCTATACTCTCCCATACATTGAAAAAATATTAAACACCTTCCAATGTAACTGGAGTTACGGGTCACCTATTGAGATGGGAATTGTTTCAGAAGTTAGTTCACGTCCCTAGCTAGATCTGTCTAAAATATCAAGTTGACACACCCCCTCTCTAATGAGCTATGAAAAAAGGTGCTTAGCGTTTTATCTCCTATACTCTCCCATACATTGAAAAAAAATATTAAGCACCTTCCAATGTAACTGGAGTTACGGGTCACCTATTGAGATGGGAATTGTTTCAAAAGTTAGTTCACATCCCCAGCTAGGTCTGTCTGAAATATCAAGTTGACATGCCCCCTCCCCCATGAATTATGCAAAAAGGTGCTTAGCGTTTTCTCTCCTATACTCTCCCATACATTGAAAAAATATTAAGCACCTTCCAATGTAACTGGAGTTACGGGTCACCTATTGAGATGGAAATTGCTTCAGTGGTTAGTTCACGTCCCTGCCTAGGTCTGTCTGAAATATCAAGTTAACATGCCCCCTCTCTCACAAGCTATGCAAAAAGGTGCTTAGTCGACAATTGAAATTTTTTGGCTTGTCACCACGAGGCTTATAGCGCACTCAGGACAATCAGATTGCATACGAAATTGTGTTGGTGAGTTTGGTATGGACACTGGGTAGCCCTTGGTGAACAGAAAAGAAATCTCAAATTGCTTAGGTGATCACCACAAGGCGTATTACACGCATATATGAATGTACATACAAAGTATATACATTCTATTATATGTGGCACTGGGGGGAAATTTTGGTCCACATCAAAATGCATCTTTTTTGTTATCAGAATGACTGTACTAGGTCAAGGAGTGTGTCTGTGCATTCGTATTTCTCAAAGTTCCTGAGAAGATGGCCATGCTGGTGTCAGAGGGAAAGGGGGTTCACTGACACCTATGTCACCGGTGGGAAATACAAAATGGCGTGTGCCGGTCGACGAGATACGTACCTAAATACCTGACCCATCGTAGTATAATGCAGTGTGCTAGATTTGGTATACATAATATACTTATTGTGTTGACATTGTGATAATAGATTATTGTAAAACAGGTACTGGCAATAGTTCTATTTTGATATGTGTGTTTGCAGTGCTACACAGAACTATTAATTTTGCATGTGGAGGTCTGTCTTGTTTCCCACCAGAACAAGTGGTACTCTGAGAGCAGATGTAATACTTGAGTACGATAATCACAGTGGATCACATAATGATGTACTCACTGGTTACTACCGGTCATGTCCAGTATCTTGTCATGAATGATCTTCACTACTTCAAAACTGATCATGAACACAAAGCAAGTGAACATATTCTATCAGTTAATATACCTCAACCCATACCCTACACAACCACACCTCGAAGATGCAATTAGGTAATATCTTCTCTTTGCAGAGGAATACTGCTATGTCCCTTACAGTGTTCGCGCATTCTCCGACGAAGTTTCTATCACAGGAAAGCAATAATACACATACAGTCTGGAATGTAGGAAAACTTTACATACCCTCGGGTTTTATAGTATTAAAAACTGAAGACTTTGTAAAGCTCCCTTGCCGTAGCTACGAGCTACGTAGCTCCACCATCTTCGAGTATATTCGAATTTAGGAAATACTTCAACGTCATATAATATGCATTCCTACGCGTAACTACTACAGTGAATTTATATTATTTCTATTGTGCGAACAAAATGGCCGATTTCAAAACGCCGACAATTAGGATTTGGGCTAGAATTTGAGCGCAAAGACTTCAACGAGCTTTAAATCTTCACCGAAGGTTCTTCTAAACCTATTAGAGACGATCAAGTGATTCGAGTGCCTGGGGGTGGCCTATTCTCCGAATTGAACATTGAGGGGAACTTTAAATAGCGCAGATAATAATAATAAAATAGATAGGTCACGGTAGCCGGTTGGTCAGGTGACACGACTCTAGGCTCCAGGTCGCGGGTTCGAATCCTCAAAAGGACGGTTTTTTTCTCTGAAAAAAAATAGCTCACTTCCTGGTGGTCAGTTGCATACTCTCTACAAAGAACCGTAGGGGGGAGCTTTGGGACTCGCGGCTGACCTCCCAGCTAGAATAGTGTCTTCTGCATTCGTGGAATGACGCAAGTACACAGTATCTGTGGAAAGTCCCTGTAAAGCTCTACATATATAGGTGTCTTTGACCCTGAGTGGGTGACTTTTTTATTAATTACAAATCCGACAATTTCTTCATTTCATTAAATGATCATTATAATACAGTATTTTGATACTTGAACAAATTATGAACAACATAAGGTTGGAAAGAGTGAAAGCTATTGCTACACCCACGTACTACCATTTTAACTAATATTTATTATGTAATTATGTGTTTATTTTAATTGTCAATAACGAGTATCTATGGCCTAAATAAGTATACCCAACTTAACCTAAGTGACAGTCGATTAGAACAGAGGGAATGGGTATTTCCTGTGAATGTGTAAAAGGGGGTGGGTCCTGTATTGATGTTACGGCGTTAAAATCAAGATGCTGATTGTCCCACATGTAGTTAAATTTGATATTAATTTTTACAAAGCCAAAAGGTTTCAAAATGAAAGTATGTCAGTCACCTTTATCAGTTTGGAACACTTACGTATGTTTGCAACAATTTCAACTGAGGAATAATATGACTGAATCAACTTTTTGCATTATATTAATAAGTAGAATGGTAAATTCAAAAGTTCTCAATTCTTGTTACTGTCAATGCAAAGAACTGTGATATTTCTCTGGAAGTGTTTGGAGAAGACCTGCAGGAAGGCAAGAGCAGAGCATTCACATTTTACATACCAGCTACAGGTATGCACCTAGTGACCATCTCACCTCGGTCCTTCAATACTGTCCTACTAAACAGTTTGGAGAAGTACCTCTGGAGAGTTAAAAATATGTTCACAACGATTTGACTATTTCAGTGGACACAGCTGACCTGTCCTGAATCACAGGTCCAGGAGTGTGTCTGTGCAATCGGATTTGACCTATGATGCATCACGTGCACACAGGAGAGGCCGTGGTGACAAGACCAAAAATTGACATTTTTTGGCTTGTCACCACGAGGCTTATAGCGCACTCAGGACAATCAGAATGCTTACCAAATTGTGTTGGTGAGTTAGGCATGGACACTAGGTAGCCCTTGGTGACCAGCAAAGAAATATCAAATTGCTTAGGTGATCACCCAAGGCGTAATACACGCATATATGAATCTACATACAAGGTATATACATTGGCAAAATGGGGAAATTTTCGTCGATGTCAAAATGCAACTTTTTGCTATCAGAAGGTAGCTACCAGGTCCAGGAGTGTGTCTGTGCATTCGGATTTCAGCTATGATGCATCACGTGCACACAGGAGAGGCCGTGGTGACAAGACCAAAAATTGACATTTTTTGGGCTTGTCACCACGAGGCTTATAGCGCACTCAGGACAATCAGAATGCTTACCAAATTGTGTTGGTGAGTTAGGCATGGACACTAGGTAGCCCTTGGTGACCAGCAAAGAAATATCAAATTGCTTAGGTGATCACCCAAGGCGTAATACACGCATATATGAATCTACATACAAAGTATATACATTGGCAATAGGGGGAAATTTTGGTCGACATCAAAATGCATCCTTTTTGCTATCAGAAGGTAGCTACCAGGTCCAGGAGTGTGTCTGTGCATTTGGATTTCAGCTATGATGCATCACGTGCACACAGGAGAGGCCGTGGTGACAAGACCAAAAATTGACATTTTTTGGGCTTGTCACCACGAGGCTTATAGCGCACTCAGGACAATCAGAATGCTTACCAAATTGTGTTGGTGAGTTAGGCATGGACACTAGGTAGCCCTTGGTGACCAGCAAAGAAATATCAAATTGCTTAGGTGATCACCCAAGGCGTAATACACATATATATGAATCTACATACAAAGTATATACATTGGCAATAGGGGGAAATTTTGGTCGACATCAAAATGCAACTTTTTGCTATCAGAAGGTAGCTACCAGGTCCAGGAGTGTGTCTGTGCATTTGGATTTGACCTATGATGCATCACGTGCACACAGGAGAGGCCGTGGTGACAAGACCAAAAATTGACATTTTTTGGGCTTGTCACCACGAGGCTTATAGCGCACTCAGGACAATCAGAATGCTTACCAAATTGTGTTGGTGAGTTAGGCATGGACACTAGGTAGCCCTTGGTGACCAGCAAAGAAATATCAAATTGCTTAGGTGATCACCCAAGGCGTAATACACGCATATATGAATCTACATACAAAGTATATACATTGGCAATAGGGGGAAATTTTGGTCGACATCAAAATGCATCCTTTTTGCTATCAGAAGGTAGCTACCAGGTCCAGGAGTGTGTCTGTGCATTTGGATTTCAGCTATGATGCATCACGTGCACACAGGAGAGGCCGTGGTGACAAGACCAAAAATTGACATTTTTTGGGCTTGTCACCACGAGGCTTATAGCGCACTCAGGACAATCAGAATGCTTACCAAATTGTGTTGGTGAGTTAGGCATGGACACTAGGTAGCCCTTGGTGACCAGCAAAGAAATATCAAATTGCTTAGGTGATCACCCAAGGCGTAATACACATATATATGAATCTACATACAAAGTATATACATTGGCAATAGGGGGAAATTTTGGTCGACATCAAAATGCAACTTTTTGCTATCAGAAGGTAGCTACCAGGTCCAGGAGTGTGTCTGTGCATTTGGATTTGACCTATGATGCATCACGTGCACACAGGAGAGGCCGTGGTGACAAGACCAAAAATTGACATTTTTTGGGCTTGTCACCACGAGGCTTATAGCGCACTCAGGACAATCAGAATGCTTACCAAATTGTGTTGGTGAGTTAGGCATGGACACTAGGTAGCCCTTGGTGACCAGCAAAGAAATATCAAATTGCTTAGGTGATCACCCAAGGCGTAATACACGCATATATGAATCTACATACAAAGTATATACATTGGCAATAGGGGGAAATTTTGGTCGACATCAAAATGCATCCTTTTTGCTATCAGAAGGTAGCTACCAGGTCCAGGAGTGTCTCTGTGCATTTGGATTTCAGCTATGATGCATCACGTGCACACAGGAGAGGCCGTGGTGACAAGACCAAAAATTGACATTTTTTGGGCTTGTCACCACGAGGCTTATAGCGCACTCAGGACAATCAGAATGCTTACCAAATTGTGTTGGTGAGTTAGGCATGGACACTAGGTAGCCCTTGGTGACCAGCAAAGAAATATCAAATTGCTTAGGTGATCACCCAAGGCGTAATACACATATATATGAATCTACATACAAAGTATATACATTGGCAATAGGGGGAAATTTTGGTCAACATCAAAATGCAACTTTTTGCTATCAGAAGGTAGCTACCAGGTCCAGGAGTGTGTCTGTGCATTTGGATTTGACCTATGATGCATCACGTGCACACAGGAGAGGCCGTGGTGACAAGACCAAAAATTGACATTTTTTGGGCTTGTCACCACGAGGCTTATAGCACACTCAGGACAATCAGAATGCTTACCAAATTGTGTTGGTGAGTTAGGCATGGACACTAGGTAGCCCTTGGTAAGCAGAAAAGAAATCTCAAATTGCTTAGGTGATCACCCAAGGCGTAATACACTTATATATGAATCTACATACAAAGGATATACATTGGCAATAGGGGGAAATTTTGGTCAACATCAAAATGCAACTTTTTGCTATCAGAAGGTAGCTACCAGGTCCAGGAGTGTCTCTGTGCATTTGGATTTCAGCTATGATGCATCACGTGCACACAGGAGAGGCCGTGGTGACAAGACCAAAAATTGACATTTTTTGGGCTTGTCACCATGAGGCTTATAGCGCACTCAGGACAATCAGAATGCTTGCGAAATTGTGTTAGTGAGTTAGGCATGGACACTAGGTAGCCCTTGGTGACCAGCAAAGAAATATCAAATTGCTTAGGTGATCACCATAAGGCGTATTACACGCATATATGAATGTACATACAAAGTATATACATTATATTATATGTGGCACTGGGGGGAAATTTTGGTCGACATCAAAATGCATCTTTTTTGCCATCAGAAGGTAGCTACCAGGTCCAGGAGTGTCTCTGTGCATTTGGATTTCAGCTATGATGCATCATGTGCACACAGGAGAGGCCGTGGTGACAAGACCAAAAATTGACATTTTTTGGGCTTGTCACCACGAGGCTTATAGCGCACTCAGGACAATCAGAATGCTTACCAAATTGTGTTAGTGAGTTAGGCATGGACACTAGGTAGCCCTTGGTGACCAGCAAAGAAATATCAAATTGCTTAGGTGATCACCCAAGGCGTAATACACGCATATATGAATCTACATACAAAGTATATACATTGGCAATAGGGGGAAATTTTGGTCGACATCAAAATGCAACTGTTTGCTATCAGAAGGTAGCTACTAGGTCCAGGAGTGTGTCTGTGCATTTGGATTTGAGCTATGATGCATCACGTGCACACAGGAGAGGCCGTGGTGACAAGACCAAAAATTGACATTTTTTGGGCTTGTCACCACGAGGCTTATAGCGCACTCAGGACAATCAGAATGCTTGCGAAATTGTGTTGGTGAGTTAGGCATGGACACTAGGTAGCCCTTGGTGACCAGCAAAGAAATATCAAATTGCTTAGGTGATCACCCAAGGCGTAATACACTTATATATGAATCTACATACAAAGTATATACATTGGCAATAGGGGGAAATTTTGGTCGACATCAAAATGCAACTTTTTGCTATCAGAAGGTAGCTACCAGGTCCAGGAGTGTGTCTGTGCATTTGCATTTGACCTATGATGCATCACGTGCACACAGGAGAGGCCGTGGTGACAAGACCAAAAATTGACATTTTTTGGGCTTGTCACCACGAGGCTTATAGCGCACTCAGGACAATCAGAATGCTTGCGAAATTGTGTTGGTGAGTTAGGCATGGACACTAGGTAGCCCTTGGTGACCAGCAAAGAAATATCAAATTGTTTAGGTGATCACCCAAGGCGTAATACACGCATATATGAATCTACATACAAAGGATATACATTGGCAATAGGGGGAAATTTTGGTCAACATCAAAATGCAACTTTTTGCTATCAGAAGGTAGCTAACAGGTCCAGGAGTGTGTCTGTGCATTTGGATTTCAGCTATGATGCATCACGTGCACACAGGAGAGGCCGTGGTGACAAGACCAAAAATTGACATTTTTTGGGCTTGTCACCATGAGGCTTATAGCGCACTCAGGACAATCAGAATGGTTACGAAATTGTGTTGGTGAGTTAGGCATGGACACTAGGTAGCCCTTGGTGACCAGCAAAGAAATCTCAAATTGCTTAGGTGATCACCATAAGGCGTATTACACGCATATATAAATGTACATACAAAGTATATACATTATATTATATGTGGCACTGGGGGGAAATTTTGGTCGACATCAAAATGCATCTTTTTGCTATCAGAAGGTAGCTACCAGGTCCAGGAGTGTCTCTGTGCATTTGGATTTCAGCTATGATGCATCATGTGCACACAGGAGAGGCCGTGGTGACAAGACCAAAAATTGACATTTTTTGGGCTTGTCACCACGAGGCTTATAGCGCACTCAGGACAATCAGAATGCTTGCGAAATTGTGTTAGTGAGTTAGGCATGGACACTAGGTAGCCCTTGGGGACCAGCAAAGAAATCTCAAATTGCTTAGGTGATCACCCAAGGCGTATTACACGCATATATGAATCTACATACAAAGTATATACATTGGCAATAGGGGGAAATTTTGGTCAACATCAAAATGCATCCGTTTTGCTATCAGAAGGTAGCTACTAGGTCCAGGAGTGTGTCTGTGCATTTGGATTTCAGCTATGATGCATCACGTGCACACAGGAGAGGCCGTGGTGACAAGACCAAAAATTGACATTTTTTGGGCTTGTCACCACGAGGCTTATAGCGCAATCAGGACAATCAGAATGCTTACCAAATTGTGTTGGTGAGTTAGGCATGGACACTAGGTAGCCCTTGGTGACCAGCAAAGAAATATCAAATTGCTTAGGTGATCACCCAAGGCGTAATACACTTATATATGAATCTACATACATAGTATATACATTGGCAATAGGGGGAAATTTTGGTTGACATCAAAATGCAACTTTTTGCTATCAGAAGGTAGCTACCAGGTCCAGGAGTGTGTCTGTGCATTTGGATTTCAGCTATGATGCATCACGTGCACACAGGAGAGGCCGTGGTGACAAGACCAAAAATTGACATTTTTTGGGCTTGTCACCACGAGGCTTATAGCGCACTCAGGACAATCAGAATGCTTGCGAAATTGTGTTGGTGAGTTAGGCATGGACACTAGGTAGCCCTTGGTGACCAGCAAAGAAATATCAAATTGTTTAGGTGATCACCCAAGGCGTAATACACTTATATATGAATCTACATTCAAAGTATATACATTGGCAATAGGGGGAAATTTTGGTCAACATCAAAATGCAACTTTTTGCTATCAGAAGGTAGCTACCAGGTCCAGGAGTGTGTCTGTGCATTTGGATTTCAGCTATGATGCATCACGTGCACACAGGAGAGGCCGTGGTGACAAGACCAAAAATTGACATTTTTTGGGCTTGTCACCACGAGGCTTATAGCGCACTCAGGACAATCAGAATGCTTGCGAAATTGTGTTGGTGAGTTAGGCATGGACACTAGGTAGCCCTTGGTGACCAGCAAAGAAATATCAAATTGCTTAGGTGATCACCCAAGGCGTATTACACGCATATATGAATCTACATACAAAGTATATACATTGGCAATAGGGGGAAATTTTGGTCAACATCAAAATGCATCCGTTTTGCTATCAGAAGGTAGCTACTAGGTCCAGGAGTGTGTCTGTGCATTTGGATTTCAGCTATGATGCATCACGTGCACACAGGAGAGGCCGTGGTGACAAGACCAAAAATTGACATTTTTTGGGCTTGTCACCACGAGGCTTATAGCGCAATCAGGACAATCAGAATGCTTACCAAATTGTGTTGGTGAGTTAGGCATGGACACTAGGTAGCCCTTGGTGACCAGCAAAGAAATATCAAATTGCTTAGGTGATCACCCAAGGCGTAATACACTTATATATGAATCTACATACATAGTATATACATTGGCAATAGGGGGAAATTTTGGTTGACATCAAAATGCAACTTTTTGCTATCAGAAGGTAGCTACCAGGTCCAGGAGTGTGTCTGTGCATTTGGATTTCAGCTATGATGCATCACGTGCACACAGGAGAGGCCGTGGTGACAAGACCAAAAATTGACATTTTTTGGGCTTGTCACCACGAGGCTTATAGCGCACTCAGGACAATCAGAATGCTTGCGAAATTGTGTTGGTGAGTTAGGCATGGACACTAGGTAGCCCTTGGTGACCAGCAAAGAAATATCAAATTGTTTAGGTGATCACCCAAGGCGTAATACACTTATATATGAATCTACATTCAAAGTATATACATTGGCAATAGGGGGAAATTTTGGTCAACATCAAAATGCAACTTTTTGCTATCAGAAGGTAGCTACCAGGTCCAGGAGTGTGTCTGTGCATTTGGATTTCAGCTATGATGCATCACGTGCACACAGGAGAGGCCGTGGTGACAAGACCAAAAATTGACATTTTTTGGGCTTGTCACCACGAGGCTTATAGCGCACTCAGGACAATCAGAATGCTTACCAAATTGTGTTGGTGAGTTAGGCATGGACACTAGGTAGCCCTTGGTGACCAGAAAAGAAATCTCAAATTGCTTAGGTGATCACCACAAGGCGTATTACACGCATATATGAATGTACATACAAAGTATATACATTCTATTATATGTGGCACTGGGGGGAAATTTTGGTCGACATCAAAATGCATCCTTTTTGCTATCAGAAGGTAGCTACCAGGTCCAGGAGTGTGTCTGTGCATTTGGATTTGACCTATGATGCATCACGTGCACACAGGAGAGGCCGTGGTGACAAGACCAAAAATTGACATTTTTTGGGCTTGTCACCACGAGGCTTATAGCGCACTTAAGACAATCAGAATGCTTGCGAAATTGTGTTGGTGAGTTAGGCATGGACACTAGGTAGCCCTTGGTGACCAGAAAAGAAATCTCAAATTGCTTAGGTGATCACCCAAGGCGTAATACACTTATATATGAATCTACATACAAAGTATATACATTGGCAATAGGGGGAAATTTTGGTCGACATCAAAATGCATCCTTTTTGCTATCAGAAGGTAGCTACTAGGTCCAGGAGTGTGTCTGTGCATTTGGATTTCAGCTATGATGCATCACGTGCACACAGGAGAGGCCGTGGTGACAAGACCAAAAATTGACATTTTTTGGGCTTGTCACCACGAGGCTTATAGCGCACTCAGGACAATCAGAATGCTTACCAAATTGTGTTGGTGAGTTAGGCATGGTCACTAGGTAGCCCATGGTGACCAGCAAAGAAATATCAAATTGCTTAGGTGATCACCCAAGGCGTAATACACTTATATATGAATCTACATACAAAGTATATACATTGGCAATAGGGGGAAATTTTGGGCGACATCAAAATGGAACTTTTTGCTATCAGAAGGTAGCTAACAGGTCCAGGAGTGTGTCTGTGCATTTGGATTTGAGCTATGATGCATCACGTGCACAGAGGAGAGGCCGTGGTGACAAGACCAAAAATTGACATTTTTTGGGCTTGCCACCACGAGGCTTATAGCGCACTCAGGACAATCAAAATGCTTACCAAATTGTGTTGGTGGGTTGGGCATGGACACTAGGTAGCCCTTGGTGACCAGAAAAGAAATCTCAAATTGCTTAGGTGATCACCACAAGGCGTATTACACGCATATATGAATGTACATACAAAGTATATACATTATATTATATGTGGCACTGGGGGGAAATTTTGGTCGACATCAAAATGCATCCTTTTTGCTATCAGAAGGTAGCTACCAGGTCCAGGAGTGTGTCTGTGCATTTGGATTTCAGCTATGATGCATCACGTGCACACAGGAGAGGCCGTGGTGACAAGACCAAAAATTGACATTTTTTGGGCTTGTCACCACGAGGCTTATAGCGCACTCAGGACAACCAGAATGCTTGCGAAATTGTGTTGGTGAGTTAGGCATGGACACTAGGTAGCCCTTGGTGACCAGAAAAGAAATCTCAAATTGCTTAGGTGATCACCCAAGGCGTAATACACTTATATATGAATCTACATACAAAGTATATATATATATTGGTAATAGGGGGAAATTTTGGTCGACATCAAAATGCAACTTTTTGCTATCAGAAGGTAGCTACCAGGTCCAGGAGTGTGTCTGTGTATTTGGATTTCAGCTATGATGCATCACGTGCACACAGGAGAGGCCGTGGTGACAAGACCAAAAATTGACATTTTTTGGGCTTGTCACCACGAGGCTTATAGCGCACTCAGGACAACCAGAATGCTTACCAAATTGTGTTGGTGAGTTAGGCATGGACACTAGGTAGCCCTTGGTGACCAGCAAAGAAGTTTCAAATTGCTTAGGTGATCACCCAAGGCGTAATACACTTATATATGAATCTACATACAAAGTATATACATTGGCAAAAGGGGGAAATTTTGGTCAACATCAAAATGCAACTTTTTGCTATCAGAAGTTAGCTACCAGGTCCAGGAGTGTGTCTGTGCATTTGGATTTCAGCTATGATGCATCACGTGCACACAGGAGAGGCCGTGGTGACAAGACCAAAAATTGACATTTTTTGGGCTTGTCACCACGAGGCTTATAGCGCACTCAGGACAATCAGAATGCTTACCAAATTGTGTTGGTGGGTTGGGCATGGACACTAGGTAGCCCTTGGTGACCAGCAAAGAAATATCAAATTGCTTAGGTGATCACCACAAGGCGTATTACACGCATATATGAATCTACATACAAAGTATATACATTATATTATATGTGGCACAGGGGGGAAATTTTGGTCGACATCAAAATGCATCCTTTTTGCTATCAGAAGGTAGCTACTAGGTCCAGAAGTGTGTCTGTGCATTTGGATTTGACCTATGATGCATCACGTGCACACAGGAGAGGCCGTGGTGACAAGACCAAAAATTGACATTTTTTGGGCTTGTCACCACGAGGCTTATAGCGCACTCAGGACAATCAGAATGCTTGCGAAATTGTGTTGGTGAGTTAGGCATGGACACTAGGTAGCCCTTGGTGACCAGCAAAGAGATCTCAAATTGCTTAGGTGATCACCCAAGGCGTAATACACTTATATATGAATCTACATACAAAGTATATACATTGGCAATAGGGGGAAATTTTGGTCGACATCAAAATGCAACTTTTTGCTATCAGAAGGTAGCTACCAGGTCCAGGAGTGTGTCTGTGCATTTGGATTTCAGCTATGATGCATCACGTGCACACAGGAGAGGCCGTGGTGACAAGACCAAAAATTGACATTTTTTGGGCTTGTCACCACGAGGCTTATAGCGCACTCAGGACAATCAGAATGCTTCACAAATTGTGTTGGTGAGTTAGGCATGGTCACTAGGTAGCCCTTGGTGACCAGCAAAGAAATCTCAAATTGCTTAGGTGATCACCACAAGGCGTAATACACTTATATATGAATCTACATACAAAGTATATACATTGGCAATAGGGGGAAATTTTGGGCGACATCAAAATGCAACTTTTTGCTATCAGAAGGTAGCTACCAGGTCCAGGAGTGTGTCTGTGCATTTGGATTTGAGCTATGATACATCACGTGCACAGAGGAGAGGCCGTGGTGACAAGACCAAAAATTGACATTTTTTGGGCTTGTCACCACGAGGCTTATAGCGCACTCAGGACAATCAAAATGCTTACAAAATTGTGTTGGTGGGTTGGGCATGGTCACTAGGTAGCCCTTGGTGACCAGAAAAGAAATCTCAAATTGCTTAGGTGATCACCACAAGGCGTATTACACGCATATATGAATCTACATACAAAGTATACACATTGGCAATAGGGGGAAATTTTGGTCGATATCAAAATGCAACTTTTTGCTATCAGAAGGTAGCTACCAGGTCCAGGAGTGTGTCTGTGCATTTGGATTTGACCTATGATGCATCACGTGCACACAGGAGAGGCCGTGGTGACAAGACCAAAAATTGACATTTTTTGGGCTTGTCACCACGAGGCTTATAGTGCACTCAGGACAACCAGAATGCTTACGAAATTGCGTTGGTGAGTTAGGCATGGACACTAGGTAGCCCTTGGTGACCAGCCAAGAAATATCAAATTGCTTAGGTGATCACCCAAGGTGTAATACACTTATATATGAATCTACATACAAAGTATATACATTGGCAATAGGGGGAAATTTTGGTCGACATCAAAATGCAACTTTTTGCTATCAGAAGGTAGCTACCAGGTCCAGGAGTGTGTCTGTGCATTTGGATTTGACCTATGATGCATCACGTGCACACAGGAGAGGCCGTGGTGACAACTCAAAAAATTGACATTTTTTGGCTTGTCACCACAAGGCTTATAACACACTCAGGACAATCAGAATGCTTACCAAATTGTGTTGGTGAGTTTGGCATGGACACTGGGTAGCCCTTGGTGACCAGCCAAGAAATCTCAAATTGCTTAGGTGATCACCACATGTGGCATATGGGCACTGGGGGAATTTTTGGTCGACATCAAAATGCATCTTTTTGTTATCAGAATGACTGTACTAGGTCAAGGAGTGTGTCTGTGCATTCGTATTTCTCAAAGTTTCTGAGAAGATGGCCATGCTGGTGTCAGAAGGAAAGGGGGTCACTTACACCTATGACACCAGTGGGAAATACAAAATGGCATGTGCCGGTCGATGAGATACGTACCTAAATACCTGACCCATTGTAGCATAATGCGGTGTGCTAGATTTGGTATACATAATATAACTTATTGTGTTGACATTGTGATAATAGATTATTGTAAAACAGGTACTGGCAATAGTTCTATTTTGATATGTGTGTTTGCAGTGCTACACAGAACTATTAATTTTGCATGTGGAGGTCTGTCTTGTTTCCCACCAGAACAAGTGGTACTCTGAGAGCAGATGTAATACTTGAGTACGATAATCACAGTGGATCACATAATGATGTACTCACTGGTTACTACCGGTCATGTCCAGTATCTTGTCATGAATGATCTTCACTACTTCAAAACTGAACACAAAGCAAGTGAACATATTCTATCAGTTAATATACCTCAACCCATACCCTACACAACCACACCTCGAAGATGCAATTTGGTAATATCTTCTCTTTGCAGAGGAATACTGCTATGTCCCTTACAGTGTTCGCGCATTCTCCGACGAAGTTTCTATCACAGGAAAGCAATAATACACATACAGTCTGGAATGTAGGAAAACTTTACATACCCTCGGGTTTTATAGTATTAAAAACTGAAGACTTTGTAAAGCTCCCTTGCCGTAGCTACGAACTACGTAGCTCCACCATCTTCGAGTATATTCGAATTTAGGAAATACTTCAACGTCATATAATATGCATTCCTACGCGTAACTACTACAGTGAATTTATATTATTTCTATTGTGCGAACAAAATGGCCGATTTCAAAACGCCGACAATTAGGATTTGGGCTAGAATTTGAGTGCAAAGACTTCAACGAGCTTTAAATCTTCACCGAAGGTTCTTCTAAACCTATTAGAGACGATCAAGTGATTCGAGTGCCTGGGGGTGGCCTATTCTCCGAATTGAACATTGAGGGCAACTTTAAATAGCGCAGATAATAACAATAAAATAGATAAGTCACGGTGGCGGGGTGGTCAGGTGACACGACTCTAGGCTCCAGGTCGCGGGTTCGAATCCTCAAAAGGACGGTTTTTTTCTCTGAAAAAAAATAGCTCACTTCCTGGTGGTCAGTTGCATACTCTCTACAAAGAACCGTAGGGGGGAGCTTTGGGACTCGCGACTGACCTCCCAGCTAGAATAGTGTCTTCTGCATTCGTGGAATGACGCAAGTACACAGTATCTGTGGAAAGTCCCTGTAAAACTCCACATATATAGGTGTCTTTGACCCTGAGTGGGTGACTTTTTTATTAATTACAAATCCGACAATTACTCCATTTCATTAATTTTAATGTGATCATTATAATACAGTATTTTGATACTTGAACAAATTATGGACAACATAAGGTTGGAAAGAGTGAAAGCTATTGCTACACCCACGTACTACCATTTTAACTAATATTTATTATGTAATTATGCGTTTATTTTAATTGTCAATATCTATCTATATCTATGGCCTAAATAAGTATACCCAACTTAACCTAAGTGACAGTCGATTAGAACAGAGGGAATGGGTATTTCCTGTGAATGTGTAAAAGGGGTGGGTTCTGTATTGATGTAAGGCGTTAAAATCAAGATGCTGATTGTCCCACATGTAGTTGAATTTGACGTTTTACAAAGCCAAAAGGTTTCAAAATGAAAGTATGTCAGTCACCTTTATCAGTTTGGAACACTTATGTATGTTTGCAAGAATTTCAACTGTGGAATAATATGACTGAATCAACTTTTTGCATTATATTAATAAGTAGAATGGTAAATTCAAAAGTTCTCAATTCTTATCACTGTCAATGCAAACAACTGTGATATTTCTCTGGAAGTGTTTGGAGAAGACCTGCAGGAAGGCAAGAGCAGAGCATTCACATTTTACATACCAGCTACAGGTATGCCCCTATTGACTCTCTCACCTCGGTTCTTCAATACTGTCCTACTAAACAGTTTGGAGAAGTACCTCTGGAGAGATAAAAATATGTTCACAACAATGCGACTACTTCAGTGGACACTGCTGACCTGTCCGAAATTGTGTTGGTGAGTTTAGCATGGATGTGATTTTGGCATGGACACTGGGTAGCCCTGTGTGACCAGGGTTAGGGTTAATGAATGTGACGAGGACGACGAATGTGAAAGTACCTGTGTATCAAAGAATTTGAAACTGTTCCACCCAGGTGGAAGGAAAGGAAAATTAAAGAAGGCATCTACAGCAGAAGACACAGGACCTACAACCTGAACTCAGGGTATCCACTGAGTCCAGTGTGGGACTCCCTTATTAGAGATATAAAGTGAACTTAATAGGCCTATCTATTGGCCACTTCTTGTGACCAATGGATTGGCTATTAGCTTTAGCCACAATATTATTATTTGGACTACTGCTGCCTTGTTTTGGCAGGAATGCTCCAAGGAGCTTATTGATAAACTTGAAAGAATCCAGAACTACGGCATGAGGAGATATCATACTGGATCGGCCACCTTTGATTTCCACTGCTGTGGTCTAAGAACCTGTTTCTCAGACTAACACTGAGTACGAACGCAGAACATTCACTTTTGCTGGTTCAAAAGCTTGGACTGGACTTCCACTTGAAGTTAGAAGACCGAGAGGTCAGGCGTTCAAGTCAGCAGTAACTTCCATATTATCAGTCACTTGATAGACATCTATTGGTGTTTGTTTATGTTTGTTTATTTTGTTTTGTTTTTTTGTTTGCTTTTTTCTGTCTTAATGTTTTGTTCTCTTAATTTTTGTCTGTATTTGCAGGATTCTCCTTTATACCAGCCATAATATTGTGCTGTGAAGATCTCCTATTTAAATAACTTGAGCTTGGACTTGATCGCCGATCTCGTAGGCACTTCAAACTGATTTCCAAGGATAAAATACGGAGATTTTATATTCCGTATATTTTACTGGTTATCTAAAATGAAGAAGATGACTCTGTTTTACTCTTGTTTCATTATTTATATATTTTCCGGCTGTTTGGCGACTTTGGACGAAGAAGGATCGTTGCATACAAATGTTTGGGTGATCGAGGTACCGTCTGGTGTGAAAGATGCCGAAGAAATTGCCATCAAACATAACTTCCTCTTTCGTGGCGAAGTAAGTACCGCGGCCTTCATTGTCCTGTTCAGGATAATAAGCTGATCACTATCGCTAAAACCTGTTGTGTGTGTGTTTGTAATTTAGTTTTAGCCTACAGTTTAAGGATATGATTTCCTTGTTCAGGTCCATGGCTTTCCAGGATACTTCGAATTAGAACACCCGACATCTCCGAAGCGCTCGTCCGAACCTCATGGCGAAATTCACAGCAGACTCACTATTGAGCCCAAGGTGTGTCGTGTGACATTGCCGAAGCTGGTACACTAGATGTTATCTCGTGTTTTGTGTAGGTGTCCTACGTCGCTCAACAGGTGGCGAAGAGTAGGAGGAAGAGAGGATATGTTTACTCTCCTCCCAGAGACCCCATGTACGCATCAGAATGGTTCCTTGTGAGTCGCACTTGTATGGGTTAGTATGTCTACTATTTCAATTTTATTGTACACACAGCACAGTGGGTGGGGTCGTGAGTCTCACTTGTATGGGTTATTATGTCTATGTTTATTGTGCACACAGCACAATCGGGGTGGTGGTATCACCTATGAGGGGTTCGACCTCAATGTGGAGCCTGCCTGGAAGATGGGATTCACTGGAAAAGGTGTTGTAGTGACCATTCTGGATGATGGTGAGTGGCAGCAATGTTTTCATTTGCAAGCTAGCATGGTAATGATAAAAACTAACCATTCTATTTTTTGGGGTATTTAGGCATTGAATGGGACCACGCTGACCTGAAGGACAACTACGTCAGTTTGCTGATATCATTCTTGATTGTACTGAGTGAATCACTACTGTGTTTCCTGTAGGACCCCAAAGCTAGTTATGATATCAATGGTAAAGACTCGAACCCAATGCCTCGCTATGATTACTCTAATGAGAACAACCACGGGACCCGATGTGCTGGTGAAGTAGCTGCGGCTAAGAACGATATTTGCTCCACCGGGGTTGCTTATGACACAAGTATAGGAGGTGGGCTGGAGATTGGTCATGTTACGTACATTGTGTTTAGCAAGTACTGTGGTTGTTGAATGTACTGTCCATTAGGTGTTCGTATGTTGGATGGGGCAGTTACAGATCTGGTTGAAGGTTCTTCACTTGGGTTTCGGCAGGACCACATTGATATTTACAGCAGTTCTTGGGGTCCAGATGACGATGGGAGAACCATTGACGGTCCTGGACCACTGGCTCGGAAGGCTTTTCTACAAGGGATAATGACAGTAGGTTCTAAAGAAGCAGCATATTCCAAACATGGATGTGACTGATGTCTCTTCAAATAGGGTCGACGTGGGAAGGGTACAATATTTGTGTGGGCTTCTGGTAATGGAGGGACTTCCCATGATAGTTGCAGTTGCGATGGTTATGTCATATCGCCATACACAATTGCTATTGGATCAGCTGCTGAAGACGGGAGCAAGCCTTGGTATGTGGAAGAATGCCCGGCTCAGCTTGCAGTCACGCCAAGCAGTGGAAGCTACAAGCACAGGAAAATCGTGAGTCAAAGGAACTGGGCTCTCTAGTGCTCTCTGTAGCCAATGTCTGTATTATTACTTTCTAGATAACAACCGATCTTCGTCACAAGTGTACCAATAGTCACACAGGTACCAGTGCAGCCGCTCCGTTGGCTGCTGGTGTGATTGCTCTAGGACTACAGGCAAAGTAAGGCTCTCTGTAAATGTGTGGCTTGTGTGTGTACGTATGTGTGTGGCTTGCGTGTGTACGTATGTGTGTGGCTTGTGTGTGTACGTGTGTGGCTTGTGTGTGTACGTGTGTGGGTTAATTTGCTGTTACTTCTGCCAGTCCTGAACTGACCTGGAGAGATGTCCAACACATCATCGTGCTTACCTCCAAGAAGGTACACTTGAGTGCTAGTTGGCAGACCAATGGAGCCGGCCTAGATTATAGCCATCAATTTGGGTTTGGCATGATGGATGCCAGTGCCATCGTCAACAGAGCCATCAACTGGGTGCCAGTGCCCGAGAGGATCAACTGTTCAGTTCACCCGATGTAAGCCTGCATTATATTGTGTACTTGTGATGTAGAGCAACAGTGCATCAGGTGTGAATGTAGGATTTAGGTTCACATAATTGAGAACTACTAATTATCAGTCTAAGCTCAAAATCATCACTCTAACTGCATATATTACTGTAGGGTACTCAAATCTAGTGGAACGATTCAGCTAAATGTGGAGAAAACCTGCAGAGTCACTTATGTGGAGCATGTAGTGGTTAACATGTCCATTACTGTAAAGGGGAGTCGTGGAAATGTACAAATTAGCTTGACTTCACCACACGGCACTAGATCTGTGTTGCTGCCAAGGAGAAACCGTGATAATAAGAATAAGGACATCGTACACTGGCCGTTTATGACAGTGGCATCCTGGGGGGAGGATCCCAAGGGGGTGTGGTCCTTGAAGGCTACTGCTGACGGTGGTGTGAGTATTGATGTAACCTTTGTTGAGTTAACTGTGTTTGGGACGGAGGGAACTCCAGCCGCCGTGCAGCGTACCAGCCGACAGTGCCATGAAAGGTGCAAGGACCACTGCGCAGGTCCTGGTCCAGCCGCTTGTGACAACTGTGCCAAATACAGAATATTTCAGAATAGGGAGTGTGTTGACACCTGTCCTTCAGCTACCTTTGAGTCTGTCTCGGTGTGCTGGCCTTGTAGTGAAGGCTGTTCTTCCTGTAACAATATCAAGTGTACCACATGCTTTGAAGGGCTCACACTGCAGAGTAATGGCACATGCACATGTCACCAGCAGGAGTACAAGATGGTGGAGGACCATAAAGTCACATGTGTGCCATGTGACACAACGTGTCTCACTTGTCATGGTCCCGGACCGGCTAACTGCTCAACGTGTGTACCATCTCTATCCTTAGTCAATGGTTCGTGTCTCAATACAGAACTAACAACATCCAGTTCTTTTAATCTACTTTCTCATCCAATTGCTTCCAGTCTGTCCTCTGATTCAGCTCTTTCTAGTATTTTACTTTTCAGCACCAATCCGTCTCCTTCCAGTGTTCCAATATCTTCTTCTCCTTCAAAGAACACAGCTGATGCTGATATATCATTAAGCATTAGTAGAGACAGCACATTGAAGAGTGTGTACACTTCTGAAATGCCACATGAAGGCATCTCTACAGAATCAGACCAGCCAGTAGAAAAGTCTGCGGAAGAGAATTCTTTCACTATTGGAGTAGTAGTCGTTTTGGTGTGTTGTTTCATTATTGGAATCACTGTTGTCATGGTGATTGCCATCATTTTCAAGGTTGGGGCAACAAAGTACAAAAGGTACAAGCCAATCAAAGAGGATAAGGCCTACTGGGACTCGGATGAAGAGCTGGTGTATGAACAATAACAACATTGTGATTGATATTAAGTTACAGAAGTATTTGTTTGCATGAAAAATTTATGATTTATTTTGTTGACAATACGTGTACTCGGTAAGACCATTCCGTTTTCGTTTGAAGGTAACCGTTCGCGATACAGTTCACAAGGGAAGCCATTTTGGATGACATCACCAGAAAATTAAAGCACTTATAGGGATCGCAGGAGATATGGCCGAAAAGAAGAATAAGTATCAGGAAATGAAGGAATCTGTGAGCCAATTCCTTCATTCCGACAATCCTTTTGCCAACACTCTAGGGTACGTGGAGAAATACACGAAAGTGGACAGAAAATACATCGTTTTAGGTCAGTCACCTTTTATCCTTGTTCCAGGTGTGGGTTATTGGTGGTGTCTTTAAGCTCGTCTCTTTCTCCTGTTTATGTAGCTTTGATCATCTTTTTGACCCTTTACATAATGATCGGTTGGGGAGCTGCTCTTGTTGTCAATCTCATTGGATTCGTGTACCCTGCTTACGCCTCGTATGTGTACACTACACCACGTGTGTCACTAGCTGTACACCACACATCTCATAGTATCTGTACACCATGTGTCACTAGCTGTACACCACACGTATCACTGTAGCTGTACACGTGTGTCACTAGCTGTACACCACACGTATCACTGTAGCTGTACACGTGTGTCACTAGCTGTACACCACACGTATCACTGTAGCTGTACACCGTGTGTCACTAGCTGTACACCACACGTATCACTGTAGCTGTACACGTGTGTCACTAGCTGTACACCACACGTATCACAGTATCTGTACACCATTTGATTTTATCTCATTGTAGATGTAAAGCAATTGATTCCCCAGACAAGGAAGATGACACACAGTGGTTGACGTACTGGGTTGTGTTTGCATTCTTTGGTGTTATTGAGTTTTTCACTGATATTCTCCTCTCATGGATGCCGTTCTATTTCTTATTCAAGGTACGTTGACTCTATTCCTAGTTCCTTTTTGTGTACATTACATGTATATTTATTGTGTATGCCTGGTGTGTGTGTGTGTGTGTGTGTATTATGCATTTGTGTGTGTGTGTGTGTGTGTGTGTGTGTGTGTGTATTATTATGCATTTGTGTATGTGTGAGTGATGTGGGTAAATTCTCTTCCTCCCCTTCTACTAACACTCCAGTGCATATTCTTGGTTTGGTGCTTTCTGCCTATGAAGAGCAATGGAGCCGCTGTCCTCTACTATCGTGTCATCCAACCATTGGTCAGTAAAAACGAGACTGCCATTGGTGAGATGACGAGGTTTGCCAGCGAAGCTGTTAAGGATGTTGGTGGTACAGGTAAGATTTGTAGTTATCTCAGTCACATGACATCACATGACTGCCTCATGTTTGTCACACACTCAGTTGCTGGAGCTGTGAAGACTGCTGGTAGCAAGTTGGACGTGCAAACTGTGTTGGAAGCCAAAGCAAAGGTCGATGCAAAGGTTGACGAATGGTCTAAGAAAGACGAATGACAGCTCTTACTGCTTATGCTCTTACTGCTTTAATGTGTTATGTATAAATTAGACTTTATAGCAGACACTGTATCTAGCTATTACACACGGTTAGCATACATTGATAGTGTTCATTCATCAATATCCAGTTCCTCGCTCTGCTCTGGTTGATAGGAACTATGTAGACTTTCAATATTTTGCTGAATGTCAGATAATTCATCCTTTGTTAAGGCAAATGTATGCATTTTGGATATTTCCAAAGACTTTAGCGAGTCAAGTAAAGTTCTTATAAGTATGTGGATATCTTGATTTGAGGACACACATGTTGCTATAGGAACAAATCCCCTGAAAGGAGAGAATATAAACGCATGTTCGGTTACCATTGAAACAGAAATACATCGTTTTGGTTAGTCTAACCTTTCCATTGTGAGGTTATGACTTGTGCAATGTTGTGAGAATATTTGTGGGAAAGGGTCTTGTAATAGAATCGGTTCTTCAAGAAGTTTAATATGTGTTTTTGTGCGAGTTCGAGTAGCAGCAAAATGGTTGACCAGTACATCACTTGCAGAGCAATTGGGTTTGAAAGGGCTGCAAAGAAAAGTGTAGTTTCTCATTTGATGATTGTCTGAGGTGACTGGAATTGTGGGTATGAAACCACACTAATTAGGGTATCAGGTTAACTAAAATTAATACTTGATTGCATGAAATATAATTATTTACTTACTCTATAGTGTAATCATGGGGTATTCCCCTAAAAACACAGATTTGATCCCAAACTTCTGATTGGCCGAAATATGGAGACAGAGGAAGACAAGATGTTGGGTAGTATCGTTGGAGACTCTGGGAAAGGGAGGATCCTCTCGGAAGTGGGAGGGGGAGGGAACAGGTTATGCTTGCCATCTGCAGTTGGAGTAAACCTAAACTGACAACAGTTGAGTGCAAGGATCGGATAAGAGACAATATACCTTTCTTCCGCAATGTGATAAACCAGTAATTAAGTCTTGCATAACATAACACTTCTCATAACCAGCTGTGAGTGTATCAATAGCAGTGGACAATATTGCCCCAGTATGATAGGGTAAAGTAGGCTATGGGAATGAACAAATTGAGCCAATGAACAACACACACACATAAAACTAGCAGACGACAAGCACACAAACATACATACACACAGAGGGGAGACCACACCTCATGTGTGAGATAATTTGATTGCACATGTTTCGCAGGTGATGGCCACAGCTCCTGGGAGGTGCTCATCGGCAGGAACAATCCACAATTCGTTATGATTTGATTGATTGCCAGACAACTGTTTAGCACAGCTGTAGGTGGAGCCTATGAAATTACTTGAGGGATAAATGAACAAGACATAACAAGAACCAGGCATTATTCCGACCATGTCTGGTCCAAGGGATGGGGGGTAACAGCCACAGACCAGGAGTTTACCAGCTCCGTATTCATCAGATAATGTCTCCAACACGGAGGACACTACTCCACCAAACCCATTGTGTATGTCTGTGAGCACTTGAAATCCCTACATGGGGTAACCATGAGTTACGCCAGAAGGATTATGGTATACTCTTCATCTTACATACTTGTAAATGATCACATTCCTCAACAAAATAGTGTATTCGATCTTCGAAATTCTCAAGAAATGATTCATCTTTCATCACATTAACACCAGCTTGATGACACTGGAAAGAACTGAGTTACAAAACACACACTCAGTCACACACACACACACTCACACACACACACACACACACACACACACACACACACACACACACACACACACACACAGATGTAAAATTGCACTGTTTACTTTTTAGTTGCACCTCCAGTAATAGGAAGAAGAGACTGGTATGGTAGAGGTTGTATCAGAAGATCAGACCACCTCGTATTGGCTTCCTCAGTGGCATCCACATATCCATCTTGAAGTATTTTGTCACATTTTCCACTCCACAGTAGAGGAATGGAATCATCTCTCGTGACTAGAGGTCTGTCTCCATGAAAGCCCTCCTTCAGATCAACAGCAATGAGTCTTGGGGCCTCCGAGTGGGCTTCTTTCCTCAAACCGGCACTTTCTCGAAACATGCTGGAACACCTCGGCTCGAATTTCACTTTCTTTGGATCTCTGCTCCTGGAAGTAGTCTGTAGGTTCCACCAATGTGCCCCGACAGTATTGGAGTAATTTCCAAATTGCAATGTAACAACAGCCATTTTGTCAAATCTATCGGGGAATCCCCTATAGTGATGTAAACTTGCATCATTAAAATGTCGACAAAGGAGGAGGAGAATGAAGTTGGCGACCACAGCGGGTCTGAAATCGACGATATACACGTCCCTAGAGAAGTTGTACTCACAAGAAGTTCGAAGGGATTTGGTTTTAATATCCGAGGGCAAGTTTCTGAGGGAGGAAAGCTACGTCCAATCGGGGGCGAACTCTATGCCCCTCTCCAATACATCAGTGCCGTGGTGCAAGGCGGGCCGGCGGCCGATGCCAACATTAAGGCGGGCGACAGGCTGGTTGAAGTTAATGGCATCTCAGTTGAAGGATCGGAGCACCAAAGAGTGGTAGACCTCATCAAGAGCAGCGGAAACACTGTTCGATTGACAGTTTTGTCGGTGACAGCAGAAGAAGCTAGTAAACTGGAGCAAGATTCCACCGCGGTAGTCCAGGACGCCATGGAAACTAAGAGCGTTCCGATTCAAATTCCAACATTCGAAAAACAAATTGGACAAGATGGAAAAGAGTTTGTGGTATGTTTGCCTGTACTCTTGAAGCCGTCTCCATTGTTACATTGTTATCTGAGTTGACTGCTGGTGGAGTCTTAATGGCACCATTTCTGTTTGTCGCAAGGTCTACAACATCGCCGTGTGCAACAATCAGGTCTGTTCGCGAAGGTTCAGGGAGTTCTTCGCTCTGGATGGGAATGTGAGGTTGCATGTGACATTGTTGTTGGATATGTAGTAGAAACATGATTTTTTCTTTAGCTAAAGAGGCAATTTGTAGATTTTGCTTTTCCACCGATCCCCGGCCGTTGGCCCTTTAAACTGTCTGACGTTGCTCTTGATGGCCGTAGAAGAAAGCTTCAAGAATATTTGGAAAAAGGTTCTCTCTTTCAATGATGGCTATTTGTTGATGATGAATGTTGTTGTCTTCTGGGTCATGTTTACTGTTGACAAACTATGTTCAAATAATATTATAGTTTGTTCGGTTCGAGTCGTGTATGAGAGTGAGTTAATGCAAGATTTCTTGAATATCAGAGACCGGAAAAAGGCTCTCTTGGTATGTATTTCTCATATCTTGATTGAGTATGTTGTGTGCATAACCATGTCAGTTGGTTTTGTAGCCGCCACCTCCAGTTAGTGGTGCATCGCGTTCAAGCCCTTTTGAGATGCCAATTTACCTTCCAGATGGATCAACGGAGAATGTGTGTTTACAGGTCCATTCGAGAGCTTCAGAGATCTACAAGGTTCTTTGTGCCAAGTTAGGCCTCAATCAGGAGAGCATGGACCACTTCTCTCTATACTTCAAGGAAGACAACTTCTGTGAGACCTCCCATCACTCTGATAGTACCGACTTTAACTTCAGTTTTTATTATTGTAGACTGTAAAATGGCTGCAAATGAGTTCCCATCAAAAGTTACAGAAGAATCGGGCAAAAAACTGTACTTGAGAAAATGGATCTTTTCTCCCATTATGGTTAGTTCAATGTCTTTTTGATATTGTTTGGCTATCATGTGATTGTCATGTGACTAATATATTGCAGGAAAAGGAATTGTTTGCTGACCCTAAAGCACTAAACTTGTTATTTCATCAAGCCATCAACGACATTGATGAGAACATCCTCTCAGTTCCAGAGGAGTTTGGGGAGAAGTTTGAATCCGTCAAGGATAAACCCCAGAAGGTGTGTTGAATTTTAATAATGTATGATCAATTTTACTCTTAGATGTTTTCTTCAGCTTTTAAAAGGTTTAGCAAAGCTGGAGAGCTACAACACAGTGTCCTTTCCCCACTGTCCATGCGATGCTAGGAAGAATGGTCACATTATCGTCTCAATGAACATGGCTGGTGTCACCATTCAAGCCTGTAGTGACAAGGGAGTGCCAGAGGTACCACCTTGTGTTTGTGTGGTGTGATGATTTAGAGACACGCCCCCAGACACACACCCTAGAATACTCATCTCATTTTTTAGGACCAGACACAAACTTTTTCATGGGAAAAGATAAGTTCTACTGATGGGGATGACGAGGGGGAGGTGTTCATGCTACAGTACCAGAGAGAAGGGAAATCACCCAAATGGATCAAAGTGTATTCGCATTATGTGAGCTTACCATAATCCCCCATATCTGGGATCTTGACATCCGTCATCACTCACATCCATCATCACATCACTCACGGCCCTCTCATTTGCATCACTCACACCCATCATCACATCACCCATCATCACATCGCTCACACCCATCATCGCATCACTCACATCCATCATCACATCACTCACGGCCATCTCATTCACATCCATCATCCTGTCTCACTCATTTCTTTATCAATCTACAGTATCAGTATATGGCTGAATGTGCTGATTTGATTAAGAAGCAGTCGACATGAACAAAGGATTTTTGAGTACAGATACTTTTTTAGTTTTAAGATTACCAAACCTTGTACACAGTCGTTGATGTAAGGAGTAATAACATTAAACGGTCGAGTATCACGTGATCAAGATGGCCGCTCCTCAATTAACCAGCTTCGTGGTGAAGGGAGAAAATGACCCGTTAATATCTCAAAGTCCTTCTCCGGTCCCAGTACCGGTACCGGACTCAAAATCGTCCGTCAGATTCGAGGTCGAACATGTATTCGAGGAGGAAACCACGGTCGACTCTGTGGACGTCCTCTCGCCGTCTGTCCAAGACGTCTCTATGGGCGAGCATACCTTCGGGTACCGGACGCTAGACGCCGCTCCGACCTCAGCTTACTACAAAGACAGTTTACAGCCAGAGAGCGAGAGAAGGCCCACAATAAGAGACCTTATGGAGGGAGAGAGGAGTATGCCAGGAGGAGAATTGGAAAATTCAAAAGTTAGTAGCATTTCTATTCGTTATGAAACCTACTCGCATAAGCCTGTACTGCACATCAGTTCGAATTTACTTGTGTAGGATGTAAGAGAGGATATCGACAGAGGAGAGCTCAAAGAAAGGAATATACCTTGTCTCGGACGGTGCTGTAGAAGAACTGAACCAAAGAAGCAGAGGAAGTTCGGCTGGATAATGGGTGTTCTGGTGGGTCAGCTGGCTATTGTCCTTGCCACAGCTGCAGTTCATGATGTGTGGAAATACTGCCTCTTTAGATTCGTTGTATGCTCAACATTTGGGGCATTATGCTGTTCCGTCGTCTCAGCTGGGTCACAGGACAAGCTGGAATAGGTGATGAGTGTGCTGTTACTACCGTCTCATCTGCTGCCACCTCTAGCACACACACATACACACCAACACACACACACACACACACACACACACACACACACACACATGGACACACACACACACACACACACACACACACACACACACACACACACACACACACACACACACACACACACACACACACACACACACACACACACACACATGGACACACACACACACACACACACACACACACACACACACACACACACACACACACACACACACACACACACACAGAGAGAGAGAGAGAGAGAGAGAGAGAGAGAGAGAGAGAGAAAGGCTTCATTTTCATTCCACAGGTTTGGCTGCACTCATCGTCCTCTTGTCCATGGCTGTCACTATACTTACCACATTGTCCATGTCTGCCATCACCACCAATGGAGAGATCAAAGGGGGAGGAGCTTACTATCTGATATCACGCAGTCTTGGACCAGAATTTGGTGAGATACTGTTGATAGGTACACAACACGTGTTCTTTGATCAATGATAGGTGATGAGTATTGATCAGAGGGGTGGTGTGAGTATTGATGGGAGGGGTGGTGTGAGTATTGATGGGAGGGGTGGTGTGAGTATTGATCAGAGGGGTGGTGTGAGTATTGATGGGAGGGGTGATGTGAGTATTGATGGGAGGGGTGGTGTGAGTATTGATGGGAGGGGTGGTGTGAGTATTGATGGGAGGGGTGGTGTGAGTATTGATCAGAGGGGTGGTGTGAGTATTGATAGGAGGGGTGATGTGAGTATTGATGGGAGGGGTGGTGTGAGTATTGATGGGAGGGGTGGTGTGAGTATTGATGGGAGGGGTGGTGTGAGTGTTGATAGGAGGGGTGATGTGAGTATTGATGGGAGGGGTGATGTGAGTATTGATAGGAGGGGTGGTGTGAGTATTGATGGGAGGGGTGATGTGAGTATTGATGGGAGGGGTGGTGTGAGTATTGATAGGAGGGGTGATGTGAGTATTGATGGGAGGGGTGGTGTGAGTATTGATGGGAGGGGTGATGTGAGTATTGATGGGAGGGGTGGTGTGAGTATTGATGGGAGGGGTGATGTGAGTATTGATAGGAGGGGTGGTGTGAGTATTGATAGGAGGGGTGGTGTGAGTATTGATGGGAGGGGTGATGTGAGTATTGATGGGAGGGGTGGTGTATTGATGGGAGGGGTGGTGTGAGTATTGATGGGAGGGGTGGTGTGAGTATTGATGGGAGGGGTGGTGTGAGTATTGATGGGAGGGGTGGTGTGAGTATTGATGGGAGGGGTGATGTGAGTATTGATGGGAGGGGTGGTGTGAGTATTGATGGGAGGGGTGGTGTGAGTATTGATGGGAGGGGTGGTGTGAGTATTGATGGGAGGGGTGATGTGAGTATTGATGGGAGGGGTGGTGTGACACTGAGTATTGATCATTGATGTTTGATTGCCATTTTCTTCCAGGAGGAGCCATTGGAATCATTTTTGCCTTGGCCAATGCTGTGGCCATATCCCTCTATGTGGTGGGGTTTGCTGAAACGGCTCATGATCTCATCAGGGTCAGCTCATGCAAGCCCTTCACACCTTAAGTGTGACAGAACTAACTTCACATGGGTACTCTGTTCTGTAGTTGAATGGAGGAATTTTGACAGGAGACAGAGACAATGACATTCGAGTGATCGGCATCCTCGTCTTGATAGTTTTGTTGGGGATTGCTTTGATCGGACTGGATTGGGAGGCAATAGTACGTGTTTATGAAATCACCACACCCACTCCATCAGATTGAACCACACCCACTCCATCTTATTAAACCACATCCACTTCACCTTATTGAACCACTCCCACTTCATCTCATTGAACCACACCCACTTCATCTTATTGAACCACACCCACACTCATATCCAGCCACAGTTGTAATCTGCCTGAGTGTGCATGTGAGATAAACAGGTGCTACCATGGCAAGCTGGTACTACGTCCAATGCTACTCTAGCGGCTTTCAATACCTGCACACTTGTCTCCCTTCAGGTCCAGCTGATCATGTTGGTGATACTGTTGATATCCATCGGCAGCCTCTTCCTGGGCATGTTCATACCACCTATGGGTCACCTACCCATCTACAGTTACTCTGCCTTTCAGTACTTCTCAGGTAAAGAGAGGATTGGGTTGCATAATCAAGGTGACTATTGCGCAATGCCTTGTCCTTCAGGTGACACCATAGTAACCAACCTGGGGCCCGACTTCAGGAGTCCATCGGAAGGCTCACCAGATAATGGGGAAGCATCAGGAGGAAATGGACTCTTGTCTTTCTTCATCATATTTGGTGTGTTCTTCCCAGCTGCTACAGGAATTTTGGCTGGTGCTAACATATCCGGGGATCTGAAGGTATGACCAGGTTTTCACCCAGTAGACACACCCACTATACTTGGCCATCCCCTCAATTATGGTGTACTTGCCATCCCATCTACAGAACCCCCAGAAGGCTATCCCCAGGGGAACTTTGTTGGCCATATTGATCACTGGAGTGACGTATCTGGTTGTTGCCATAGTGATTGGTATGGTAGTGCTGAGAGAGACTCTCCACCTCCCGAGCTGCATCAACAACACTTATCTCGAGGTCAACTTCCCACCTCACGTGGACAACTACTGCGATAGCCTCACGGGTGTCTTCAACCCTTACAACTCCTCGAACTCACTGACTAGCTTCTATAGAAGGTTGTGTAGTATGTTGAGAAGTGATGAGTTTTCTCTTAACTCAACTAGAGAAAGGCTCACGTGCTCCAATGGGCTCATAGCGGACTATGATTGTCTCACTCAAGTCTCCATCCTGCCCCCTGTAATCTATGCCGGTGGGTGCAGTGTAGGCCGCACAGAAATTGGTCATGTAGTGACATTGTGTTGTGTTTATTACTTTTCAGGTATTTTTGCAGCTACTTTATCCTCTGCTTTGACCAGTTTGATTAGTGCCCCCAAAGTCTTCCAGAGAGTCTGTCAAGACAGGATTTTCCCTTACATCTCCTTCTTTGCCAAAGTTGGAGGAAGGTCAGGAACAGAACCGATAAGAGGATACTTCCTTGCATTTGGAATAGCTATCATCTTCATTTTGATTGGTCTGTTTACTACTCAAATATCTTTTTCTCATTTCCTCACTCCTTGAACTCTCCTCTTCTCAGGCAATCTCAACAATGTAGCTCCAATAATATCAAACTTCTTTTTGATGGCTTATACACTCATCAATTATTCTTGTTTTGTGGCGTCCTTTACTGAGACACCTGGTGAGTGGGTAGTGGGTTCCTTTGTCATTGTAGAGCACCTTTCTGTTTACATCTCCATGGTTACATGCATATAGGATGGCGTCCGGCATTCAAGTACTACAACAAGTGGCTGTCTCTCTTTGCGGCCGTCCTCTGCTTTGCGATTATGTTCATCATCAACTGGTACACCGCACTGCCCACTGTGGTCCTGGTCATAGCCTTATATGGATATGTGTGGTACAAGAAGCCGGATGTGAACTGGGGGTCCAGTGGCCAGGCCTTCTGGTACCTTCAGACAATGCATGGATTAAAGAAATTGGAATCAATGGCCGACCATGTCAAGAACTATAGGTTACCGTAGTGCACACAGTATTGCTGGTCCAGTGAGCACACATCAACCTGTCCCTCTGCAGACCTCATTTCCTATTATTGAGTGGGCGGCCATCTTCCAGACCAGATCTGATCAAGTTTTCATCTCAAATTATTGGAAATAACGGCATCATCATATGTGGTGATGTGCTGAAGGTGATGTTGTGTTTGAACTAACTTACTGCCTGTCCTGTTACATGTGCTCCTCTTGATCAGGCTGAAGTGACCTATCAGAAGCAACAGAGAGTCCAGGAATCCCAGACGCACTGGTTGAAGCAAAATAAGATTAGAGCATTTTATAACTGTATTCTCTCATCAAATTTGCATGAAGGCTGTTTGGCTCTCTACCAGATGGCAGGTTTGGGTAAACTCAAGCCAAACACTGTTTTGTTGGGTTTTAAGAACAACTGGAAATTGGCTAGTGTTGGGGAAGTAGAAGAGTATGTGAAGATTGTTCAAGATGCCTTTGAGTTTAACATGGGTGTGTGTATATTCCGGCTGCGGGCGGGATTCGACACCACCGAGAAATCTGTACAGTCATTACTAGACAAAACCAATCACCTTACTTTAACACCACGCCCATCTGTTGATGTACCCAGCCGCCAGCAGTCTGGTAATCCAATGGAAAGCCAGCCCCTCCTAGGTAGGGTGGAGGAGGATGTGGCTAGCGGACTCTCTCGTAGAGTTAGTGGTGTGCAACTTGTTCCACCATCTCACGCTTCTGTGTATGTGGACCTTGGAATGTCAACTTACCACAAGCCCACATCTGGTGAGCTGGTGGCGGTATCATTGGTACTGCCTCATTTTACACCTTGTGTTTCCACAGCTGTGCTGAGTCCTATCAACGACACACAGGCCAGTGTCAACAGCTACGCTGCTGCCATAGAGGAGGGTGAGGTGGACCTGGCTAGTAACCATAGCAACGAAGATACACCCACAGACCCCACCTACAAAGTTGTGACTATGCCGTCAAGATTTTCCCAGAATCAGGGCGAGGGAACCATTGACGTTTACTGGTTGTATGATGACGGAGGACTGAGCTTGCTGCTGCCCTATCTGCTCAGTCAGAACAGCAAGTGGAGCCGCTGTCAACTGAGGATCTTCACTGCTAGTTCAACCAGACACATTGACAGTGCAACTCTCAGGTGCGGGGGTGGGGGATGTGGGTGTGGTGCGGGGGTGGGGATGTGGGTGTGGTGTTATCTGATACAAGTAAAATTACTGCCAATGGATGTCTTTGTTTATAGAATGACCACTCTGTTGAGGAAATTTAGGATCAACGTCAGCTCAGTGACAGAGTTACAGAATATAGCTAAGCCGATGCAAGAGAGGTTAGTCTACAATAGCATCACCTGGTGAGTCCTTTACGAGTGCCTCTTCATTGCAGCATTGACAAATACAAAGAATGTTATCGAGGTGTGCTCGGGATGACCTTTGAAAGCCGGTTGGATCCAAAGGTAACATTGTTCTCTTGGTGGGTACATTGCAACGTCATCTTCAATGGGATTCTGTTTGCAGACACTTAGACACATTCGACTGGGTGAACTTCTGCGGGAGAACAGCTCAGAGGCAAAACTGATAGTAGTGTGAGTTGATGACTCAGCAAATATTCTTGTCATGGTAAAGCATGCCTCATAACACCCCCTCCCCAATCCGCAGGAGTATCTCCGTGCCCCCTAGGAAGGGACTGACTATAACTGCTCATCAGTACATGAGTTGGTTGGATGTGGTGTCCGCAGACCTACCGCCCACGCTCCTAATGAGAGGGAACCAGCAATCCGTCCTAACCTTCTATTCCTGAAGTGAATATTGCTGTGACGTCATTAAATTATAAAATGGCTGTGTGTGCTGGATCGCTTTCAGAAAAAGAATTTAAAGAATTTGCAGAAATCTTTAGTGTAAATCAGAAAAAATTAGGAAATAACTGGGAGATAAAGATCTGTAATTTAAAGAATAACATTAGTGACATGTACGTTGTTTCCAGAAAGGTTCTCATTGTCTCGAACGGATCCTCGACTGCCGAAAGAATTAATACAGCCGTGGGGCCAACCGAACGGAATGAGTATTGTAACGTGACGATGGAAGGAAACCTCGTGGATTTTGAGGATCCAGCGACGTTGCAAGACAAATTTCCCACTAACACCATCTCTTATGTTTACCATATTGTGTACAGCCACACCTACCAGGTACCTGTGCTGTATTTCTCCTGTTGTCACAGCAACGGTCAGCTTTTGTCGATCGATGAGGTGTGGTCCCTTATCCCAGAAGTGCATCAGCAGCGATCCTCCCACAACAGTTGGTCCTTGATAACCCAGGGTGACCACCCAATACTGGGTCAGCCATTCTTCTATGTGCACCCTTGTCACACATCTGATGTGATGCGGTGCGTGTGGAGTAAAGGGAATCAAGTCGACTATTTAACATCCTGGCTGAGTATGTTTGGACCTTTAGTGGGTGTGGATCTTCCTCTCCCTTTAGTGGGTGTGGATCTTCCCCTCCCTTTAGTGGGTGTGGATCTTCCCCTCCCTTTAGTGGGTGTGGATCTTCCCCTCCCTTTATCCACTTCGGACAATTCTGACAACACGAATTGAATATAATTATGTATTTGTGATGTGTCATGGATTATAACTTGGAACTTGGTGTACTAATTATTGTCGGTTTCAAGTGTGACAGTACATAATCACACTAGTTACTACGGCCATACTGCAGTATACTGGAGTGATGCGATTTAAATCCATTGTGAGAGAAGTGCAGGGAATTCCCCTTATCGCGATGGATACGAAATTGAAGCCTGCAGTAAAAAAAGCGAGAGTTTTCGTCATTAGAAAGATTACGAGAAGAATCAAGGTTCTCAAAGAGAAAAAGTATTAGTTAATATTCTTCCGTGTTTCTATTGCACCTTTATATCTTTGACTTTTACTTGTCAGAGGAACAGAGAGACAACGCGGGAAGAACAGAAGGAAAGTAGATCGTCTTCGAAAGGACATTGATGTGTTAAAGGTAGTCTTCGAGATGTTAAAGTATATCCTGTGACTTGTCTGATCAGTGTAGCACAAAATGCTTTAGGATATAAACTTGGATATTTTCTGTCAAGAACTATTGGACAAGCTTTCATATTTCAGGGAGGTGGGGAGTATCTACTCTAGATCTGTGAGCAAGAAGTGTGTACTTCAACGTAAGCTAGATTAACTTGAGATGTGGTTCCTTTTAGAACGATAGCAGCGATGACATACGACTGAAGAAGAGATTGGTGGATACAAAAGTTCTCCGAAATGCTCTTTGCAAAAGTGAATTTAGCTAAGTTGAGTGGTGAGTGAAGCCAGTGTTTGTGAATTGCTACCTTCGTCTTGTAATTTTATAGTCAAAGACAAAATGGCCAAGGATGATGGTCACAGGAAGATGAGTGGTTTTGTCAGAGAAAGCGAGGGCGACTTGAGTGAGAATGATCAGGTGGTGACCTGTTCCTTTGATGGAGCTGTACCTGATTCTGTTAGCAAAAGAAAGAATAGAAGAGGCCAAAGGTCTCGTAGGAGGTAACCCAGCAGATAAAGGCGTGTGTAGTCTTTGTCTTTCACTCCAACTGTACATGCCACACCTCAGGTTGTCAGAGCTGAGATTTGGAGTACATGCACTCCACATCTCCAAAGAATCTGCCTCTAATGGTAGGAAAGCAAAGGGTAAAGGTCAACCAGAGCATGTCCACCCATCCTGGGAGGCAGCAAAGAAAGTCAAGCAAAAAATTACCTCAATCACTGCCTTCTGTGGTTCCAGAACCTTGTTCACTGATTCGGACTAACAGGAAATCTCATCGCTGTACTACATGTTGTCTGCACCATTAATCTTGTTATAATGTTTTGTCGATATTACCCCATATCTATCTTCATTTATATCTGAATTCATGAATAATTATATACATGATGATAACGACATTATTCAATAATTTACAGGAATGAGATATAACAAAGTCAGGTGGTCTTGTTCCAATGTCTATAAAAGGAGAGAGGTGTGTCTATGTCCACAGCATGGGACCGAGCATGCTCAATTAGTTCTTTCAGTTTGTCACTTTCAATATTTGTTGAATCCAACAACAGAGTAGCTGGGCACGTTCCCAAACTGACTTTCAAACTCTCTCTGGTGAAGTGAACAGCACAGTTCACCAAAGACTGGAATAGCCTAAATGGAAACGGGAGTAGGAATATGAATATAAAATAGGAACTGGAACCTGTCAGAGGCCATTGAAGATGATTCCAAACTACATGCTGACCATATCTGAAGATCTTGCTTGTGGGCTCTTTTAGCTTCAGGATCGGCTGTTTCTTCTGCTGCTTGCGGCCTTAAAAATCTGAAAAAGAGGGTCAGACACTAAAAAGGCAAACTTGGACCAATTTCATTAGGCATACTTATTTCTCTGTTGGAAGGTCTTCTCCAGGAACTTGATGGCGTCTCGGGCAGAGAAGTTGCTTTTGTCTTTCTTCATCTGATCTAGCATGTCTAGGACTGGGAATCGCTCACATGAAAGTCACATGACATCCCCCCCACACATAAGGGGACTCACCTGATTTAGCAATTACAATTACAAATTGTTCTGTTTTCATCAGTTTCTTGATTATGTGAAGATTATTACATAGTGTGCACGCATCGGGAAGAAGGAAAGGGGTGACAAGGAGAGGTTGAGACTCCTTCTGTTTACTTAAGTCAGCAACTTCAGTCTAGCACAGACCATCAAAGTCACATGATGTGTCACATGATGTGTCACATGACAACACAAGTGCAACAAACCTCCAAACGATGCTTTGCCATTGCTTTCATAAGCTTGGACTGTTTTTCTTTAATCTATTAACAAGGAGTATAATAAAGGACACACCCACAACAATAAACTCTGGACACACCTCCTTTTCTTTTCTCTGTTCTTCTTCAGCAGCAAGTTCCACCCCCCTTTGCTGTTCTTGAGCTGGTCCTATGTATCTCTCAGACATCTTGTCGAAGTTGAACAATGGAGCGGTCTTTACCAGCAATGGCGCAATAGAAACAAAAGATAATGCAACCGATGTAAAATGTGATGCAATAGAGCCAACAAGTGATGCAATTGAGCCAACAAGTGATGCAATAGAGCCAACAAGTGATGCAATGTATCAAAATTATAACAATAATACCTTTGCATTAGCCACAAACTGTCCAAATCCATGGATATAAAACACTCTGTTAGCGGCCTGTACAGGGGACACAAAGACATCAGTACAACCTGTACAGGGGACACAAAGACATCAGTACAGCCTGTACAGGGGACACAAAGACATCAGTACAGCCTGTACAGGGGACACAAAGACATCAGTACAGCCTGTACAGGGGACACAAAGACATCAGTACAGCCTGTACAGGGGACACAAAGACATCAGTACAGGCTGTACAGGGGACACAAAGACATCAGTACAGGCTGTACAGGGGACACAGACATCAGTACAGCCTGTACAGGGGACACAAAGACATCAGTACAGGCTGTACAGGGGACACAAAGACATCAGTACAGGCTGTACAGGGGACACAGACATCAGTACAGCCTGTACAGGGGACACAAAGACATCAGTACAGCCTGTACAGGGGACACAAAGACATCAGTACAGCCTGTACAGGGGACACAAAGACATCAGTACAGCCTGTACAGGGGACACAAAGACATCATTACAGCCTGTACAGGTGACACAAAGACATCATTACAGCCTGTACAGGTGACACAAAGACATCAGTACAGCCTGTACAGGGGACACAAAGACGTCAGTACAGGCTGAAGCCTAAAGGCAGCGTAACTAACAAGACAGTGATGAATGAACGGACAATGACACCAAGGAGCTGACCTGAAGGGGCGGAGACATGGTGGAGGAGGAATAATTCAAGTGTTCCTGAGTCATCACCAAGGGAGCAAAGCCCCTCAAAACTTCATCTTCTGTTAATGCAGGAGGGTGTGTCAGCTCAAGAGGCGTGGCATATCCTGCACAACAAAGAATACAGCTTACAACTAATAGCTACTAAGGCCACTCCCCTAGCCCCACCCACCACATTCCACAAGTTGAGATTCAGATGGTAGAAAATTGAGCAGCTCCGCTAATCGTGACCAAAGTGAAGAGGCACTCTTGAGGAGAACAGAACACAATCAAAATAGTGCATCATGGTTGTCAGGGTGATTACCTACTTGAGTACATGTTGCTATGACTACAGGTGTTGCTTGTAGCCAATCTCCGAACACCTTAACAACCATGAGAAACTTCTCTTCGGCAAGTACTTCACACGCACACTGACAAACTTGAGTGAAGTCAGCAACTGAAGGAGGAGGGGCCTTCTCTGGGGGTTTGGACTGGGGATTGGAGAATGACATGGCCAACACTATGTTCTGCCTCTTGCCACGCCCAACAGGTCCCCTTGGACTGGAGGTGTGGTCGTGGTCCACTGGTCCCTCACCTCCACTCTCATCACTGCTGGACAGATTCTCCAACAACTGTACCTCATCTTCTCCTAAATCTTCAAAATCGCTGATACTGTCGGAAGAGACAGCGTTCCCAATACTCTCGCTACCTGAGTTGTCCTCACTCTCACTCAGTTCAACCTTTGTTTGTAGACTTGGTTTACGTCTTCTTCTTTGTCTGTCAACTGCTTTTAGTCGAGATTTTCTCCTCTTCAATTTGATGACAGGGTCCTCCCCTTTGAATCCCAACAACTTTCCCACCTCTCCAGTTGTCAAATAATCCATCATGGACTGTTGAGGAGTTGGTGATGGGATGGAGGAAGGGTCCACATCAGAAGTACTTCGATCCTTCACTCTCAGCAACACCCTGTGCTGTAGGGTCCTTCCAAGTCTTTGCACCAAGTACTCCATTAGCTGTGAACAGAGAGCGAGGGCTAGAGCTGTTGCCGGAGGTGTGTTGGTGGACCCTGTGGACACAGCAAGGTCCGTAGGCACATGAGGTCAGAAACACTAGCACATGGCATTACCTTTGATTCTCAGAGAGTGGGCAGTGAGGATAGCTGTACAGGAGAACTTCAGTACAAGCTCACATGGGAGGAGGAGGGGTACTTGATCAGGAGGCGTGTCACTACCCAAGGGACACTCTTTGTAGGATTGCAAATCAAACCCAAAACATTCCTCCAAATCTTCAATAATTTGTTGGCACATTGTCCCAATATCACTTGAGGATGGGATGCTGTGGTGAGCAATAATTGGAACAATCACGACTCCACTCCCACATAAAGGTATATACACTCACCTTTGATTGCTGCTAGTCAACATGATTTGCAGAGTCAAGAATGTCACAAGGAACCGCTTACGGATGAACTGCCTAAGGAGGTCATAGAGGTGATTCTTTGATATTCCGGACCCAGGCACACCCCACCCACTCTCACTTCACAGCGTTTTCTTGCACACTCAGAGCTTTGGGACCAGAAAGCAGTGTGTACTGTGATTTTATCTTGTCAAAGACTTTTTTCAAATTTTCTTCAGCTCCTTTGAACGGCTCTGGAGAGGTCAAACTGGACACAAATACTTGTCAAAGTAATGCAAACAAGCAGACACAAACAGAGAGAAATTTACAACATATCTACAATATGCACAGTAGCCACATAAGTCACATGACATAAAACACAAGTCACATGACACACTACACAACCTTTGGACAGGACCAGATGCATACAAAGAGCATGTGATATAACTCCAATTAATGCACAGTCTCCAGCCCTTGATACCAAGGGCTGAAAAGTCATTTCCATGGCAACTGCAAACAACCACAGTCCCCTCCCCCCAACAAACCTTCTCCAATAATAGTAAGCAGCATCACAATACTCGTTCTTGTCACCAGCTAGGGCCGCCAGCTGGTTGAAAGCTGTACCTAGGGGTGGACACACTTTCACACACAGAGGTAGACAGCCACGCCCACTGTAGAGGTAGACAGCCACACCCACTGTACCATTTGTTGGATCCAGAGCTATTGCACTGTGGTAAAAAGTGATTGGACTAGGACCAGTTGGTACCAGTTCAAACTGGTATCTAGCTGAGGAAAGAGGGAAGAGTTACATTATAGAAAAACAAAAAAAACAAAATCACAATTGATGTGACTGCATTGATGTAATGATCATGAGGTTGAAGCCATACGGTGGTCCTCTCTCCTCTGCTGAGAACATTCCACCACTGACCTCCGTTGCCATGGATCAAGTGGAATGAGAAAGGTTACACCGATCACCTGGCTCAACATACCAGCTGACTACACAGAAATAGACGTTCCAGCCTACTATTTAAGAAGCCCCGGGCTATTAATGTAAGACTGCTGTATGTCACATTGTCTCGTGAAATGATATCTCAATGGTCAACAATCAACGTGAATACACAAACACTTATTCACTTCATAGAACCAGTGTCATCAAACCAGGAACTCCTCACTGCCCCCCACTATTCACACAATGAATGCACATACTCTCAACCATTCATGAGACAGGACAACCAACCAAACCTCTACCACGACCTTCCGATACCTCTGGGTCAATTGAACACTCACGGGACAACAAATATGTCTACCACTCAATTGGATCAGTACACGCTACACACACTGGATCAGTACACGCTACACACACTGGATCAGTACACACTACATACACTGGATTAGTACACACTACACACACTGGATCAGTACATGCTACACACACTGGATCAGTACACACTACACACACTGGATCAGTACATGCTACATACACTGGATCAGTACACGCTACACACACTGGATCAGTACATGCTACACACACTGGATCAGTACACGCTACACACACTGGATCAGTACACACTACACACACTGGATCAATACATGCTACACACACTGGATCAGTACAGGCTACACACACTGGATCAGTACACGCTACATACACTGGATTAGTACACACTACACACACTGGATCAGTACATGCTACACACACTGGATCAGTACAGGCTACACACACTGGATCAGTACACGCTACATACACTGGATCAGTACACACTACACACACTGGATCAATACATGCTACACACACTGGATCAGTACACGCTACATACACTGGATTAGTACACACTACACACACTGGATCAGTACATGCTACACACACTGGATCAGTACACACTACACACACTGGATCAGTACATGCTACATACACTGGATCAGTACACGCTACACACACTGGATCAGTACACGCTACACACACTGGATCAGTACACACTACACACACTGGATCAATACATGCTACACACACTGGATCAGTACAGGCTACACACACTAGATTAGTACACGCTACACATACTGGATCAGTACATAACTTGATTCAGGTTTAAGTAGCAAGATTACATAAGTATCTTCAGTTATACTTCTTATCTGAAGTGTGCCAATGGACGCTAGTTTAGCAAATACTTTTGACAGAAGGTGTCAAGTACAGTCATGACAACCCTTCCCTTATCGGCACATGCCTCCCAGAGGACCTTGGGACGAGAATGATAAACATCCCCAGAATTCAGTGGCTTGTTAAGGAAGCCCTTTGGAACGCTGTTTACGGAAGACCAAGTGAATACCACTTCACAAAGAATTCACCAGGATAAGATAAGCACAGGGGGCGTAGCAGAGGTTCACAAGAGTGGGTGTGGTACACTCACCAGCGTCCCCCATATAACAGTGGGTGTGGCACACTTGCCAGCATCCCCCATATAACAGTGGGTGTGGCACACTCACCAGCGTCCCCCATGTGAACAAGAGATCTATAGCAAGCTGTCTTCAACCACTGGCCATTGTCATCATCAGGGTCAAGGTCTAGAGAGGAAGGGATACATAAAATGGCCGAATACATCCCAGCAGGTAGCTGTGGTAGCAACGGATTCCAAATGGGAAATGTGTCAAGCGATACTTGAACGGTGCATGCTGATGGTGGAGGAATGCTAATACCATGACAATGCTACTGATAAAGCCATCTCGGGAAGTCTTAGCAACCAAAGCTGTGGACCACTCCCACCTGTGGGCTGGGTCCCAGTGAAAGTCATGCTGTACTTTTCCTCCAATTTCCTAATAAGGTCCTTGTAGAATGCTATAGTGGTTGCTAGGTGACGCTGGTAACCCTGGCCAACCCCATCACTGCTGCTCCAGTGCTGAGAGACCAACAACACCACAATGACGACAACGTCAATTACATGCAACAGGATTATATTATAGCCGACCTTTCTAGCTCCTCTACACTTTGCAAGAACATCATAGAAAGCTTTTTGCCAAAGCAAATCTTCAGTTTTACGTCTATATACACAGCCAGGGATCTGTAGTAGCTTTTCACACTTGTCTCTAAGTCTACAAGAATAGCAGCAGCGGACAGCAGTCCGCCCGGCGGTGTACAACACAATGATGCCAAACCTCACACCTCCACTAGTAGAACCCTTGACCTGTCAGTCTTACCTTCGCCTCAATGCTATTGCCTCAGGAGAAAACAAGTCTTGAAGATACCTCGAAGTTGAGATTGAAGTGTCTAGTTGTTTCCCAATATCTCTTATTTGACTAGAAAAGACAGTAATACATGAAGCATCAGCACACACACACACACACACACACACACACACACCTGTACAATACTTTACCATTGTCCTCTTTTGAAGCAAACACATCAGGACGAAGGCCTTTCTGCATTTTTGTTCTACAAAAAACGAAAACTAAACGCGCTCAAAACGTAGTATGGCTTCCAGTGCGTGCTCCCACGACCGACCTACCACTGGGACAGCGAAAAGGGTTCGTTGGAATTCGGGCGATCCGTCTAGAATTGCCAATTGACACGTATCAAGAGACCTTTTGGAGGGTATAAATAACCGCGTTTGGATTACAGCGCTCAGCAAGAGCCTGACCTATCGACACATCGGCTCCCGTCCGGGTTCCTATCAACGCTGAACAGATTTGGTTGACTACCCGTCACCCGCTACAAAGGGGGCTGCGATTGCTGTAAAGAGGAAAACTAATCATGTAGAACCGATGTCCACAGGCTGACTAGGACGCGACCACTCGACCGTGGAATAACGAGTCGTTCATGAATTAAGTTCTTTCTGTTCAGAAAGGTTGTCTTAATTGTCACATTGTTCTTCGTCTCCTCAGAGTTCGGGAGAGACAGCGGCTGGGTCCTCCTCGTCTTCAAAGTGATCGGGTTGCCGTCTGAGCCCCGGGCCTGCACAGGTCGCTCACACGGCAAGCTGGTCGCTTCGAAGATCGGAGGGAGAACATCGATGGGCGACTCGGGACAGCTACACGCAGGGAGATATCATTACTTAGCGATGTTCGTCGCCGTGTATTGCATGGAGACGGGGCACAGAAGAACAGCCATTTTCGAAGTAAGATACATTCCTTCTCGACAGGATACCCGCGAGCCATCCTGTAGGTGTTGGCACCGCTGCTGTATACAGCCGAGTCATAATCGAATCTAGGGAATCTCTACCAATGGAACCTTGGAATCCATTCAGTGATGACGACAGCCACAACACAAGACTCACAGGAACACACCATCACACACAACAGACAGCATGAGATGAACAATGAATGAGCTTAGTCCCTGTTCACCACGGCGAGGATGGGACTAGGTACAGATGCCGTGGAAACAAAATACTAATTGTGAACACAGCGTAGCAATAATACCACAATATGTAGTTACCATAGCAACTCGGGCCATATATCCGGGGGAATGTCTATATCATTAAGTCCAAAGCTGACCTCCCTCACCATCAACACACTCACCGTCAACACACACATCGTCCAACACACTCACCATCAACACACTCACCGTCAACACACTCACGTTCCACGCACTCTCACCATCAACACACTATTTGATGGTATTTCTCATCAAATATGTTATGTGCTATACTACAGGGGTACGTATTATACGTACATATGCACTCACCACACCCTCCAGGTCACCACACCCCAAGGTCACCACACCCTCCAGGTCACCACACCCACAGGGGTATAATCATTTTCAGTCCTAGTCATCACAGCCGCCGTGGAAGTACACCCTCTGGAGGGTGCTACGACCACAGACCACACCCTCAGGTCACCACACCCTCAGGTCACCACGCCCTCAGGTCACCACACCCTCAGGTCACCACACCCTTAGGATGCCACACCCTCGGTCACCCAGCAGGTGGTGCCCACCAGACATAATTACTCACTGAATTTGGACTCACCCAAAGATGTACATGCTACATACAAGGCTTGGTTGCAAGGTCTGTTGCTGCAGTACAAGTACCTCGAGAAGCTATATCATTGCAACGGACCTTCCAACCATACCGCATATACTTTGAAATCTGCATACTAAATATTAATGAGCAAATTTTTCCTTCATGTGAGAAACTACACACTACTTCAAGGTCAGAGGTTGAGGATTATAATGCTGAAAAGACTCTCAAAGTGAAATGCTTGCATATTGTGTTCCAGCACCCTCAGCTCAAGACCCACTATACTGGGGGGTCAATATCACTGATATAGGAGCATCTCTCCATACTAAATTCACCACAGTATTGCGATAGTCATGCGCCGCACAAAAACGGTTATTGTGTGGCGCATGACTGCCCTCAACACTGAAATAAAATAACAGAGATCATGTACATATATACACATGTACACACAAGACACACACCAAGCACATATACACTACATACACCGACACCGGAAAAGCACTCCTTCGCATATTTTCACTATCTTTCCTTGTACCTATGCTCACACACGCTCTAGGTGTTCTACTAACCTAAACCATAGAATATCCAGTCGTATACTTATACACACACACACACACCATTAATACTCCGTATTAAAGCAGGAAATTACCCTTAATAAGTATCGTTGGATCTTTTCTTTCGAGTTAAACTTTTAACAAGACCAAGAGCAAGTCAACCAAGAGCACTCCTCTCCAAACGACGGGCAACTGGACCGAGTCCCAGCAGGTGAACAGCCATTTTACTTGACGACAAATGACGTATTCCCGTGACCTCGCGGCTGAGCATCACTGCGAGTTCTGCTCACTCTTGGAGTTGATAGCGACATCAAATTGTACAAGACAGACGACAGGCAACCGCATGGACGAGACACTGCACTAACACACTGTAGCATGAAGAATAATACAATGGGAATGTTCTAAAGCACTTTACTGCTCACAACCAGGGACGTCTGGAAGTGTTACAATGTAGCACTGTGATTCATTGCAATAATAATACATGGATATGGCAACAGGCTCCACATCAAATCAGCAACACCCATTAACTCTGCAACAGAATGTCCAAAGCCTTGTCCCAGTCCTTGTTCCCCTGGTTGTAAGCATTGTGAACGTCTTTCTCCTTGTACCCCATTTCCTTGTAGGTAGAAACGTTCTTCAAGTAGTCAACAGCCTGGGGGGGGGGCTAGACATAATAATTGCTGCGTCTAAAATAGATTGCTAACACTAACCTCTTCTATTTCATCGTTACAATTAATAAGAGCTGTTTCTGCTGAGTTGCCGTTATAACCAAGTTCTTCCAAGTTTCCAACTAGGACCAAGAAGTCTAAAACCTAACACAAAATGGAGTCTTGGTAACATTTCAACAATCCCCACACAATTGAGGGGTGGTGTACCACCCAACAAGCAACAGGTTGTGTGGAGCAATACACCACAATCTTCAGACCACTACAGTTGGTGTACCTTTGCTTCGTCCTTGTTCAATCTCTTGTAAGCTCTCGCAGTTCTGGTCTCGTTGAATCCCATGGAAGAAATCTGACGTACTTGATCGCGTTCACTAGGGGACAACCCCGGGCGTGGGTCCTCCAACTCATACTGTGAGGGAGGAGCGGAAAGGCGTGGCTTGGGTGGGACAGGGGGACTTGGTCTGCTTAGTGGCCCACTTGAATTGGGTATTCCCCCTCCAGGCATTGGCAGTACCCTGACTCCCCCGACACCACCAATGGGCGGTGGGGGGCGAAGGGGGTCAATCCCGGTCCCGGCAGAGTAGGGGGGAGGTCTGCTTTGGGGTACTTTGGGTGGGGCAGGTGTCCCAAGGGAGTAAGGAGGTGGAGTCTGAACACTGGTGGGCGGAGCATTTGTAAGGGGTTGGAGAGGTACTCCTCCATTTGGTACCAGTGGATTAGCTACCACCGGAAGCCTAGGATTTGGTGGCTGCCTCGGGTGCTACAAGAGAAGTGGAATGAACAACAACAGAAAAGGAGAAACAAGCATGTGTACCTACCACAGTGGTGACAGCTGCTGGAGTGACTGGTGAGGGTGTCTGTGGCTGTGGTGACCCAGGGGATGGACCATGCGAGACCACAGGTGTGCTCTGTGTCCCGATGGTTGATGACACCCCACCATCCGACACAGCAGGTTTGGGGATAAATCGTCTTGGCTTAGGTACAGGAGGCGTGGTGGAGGTGTGGCTGGATATAGTGGGTGTGGTGAGGGTTTGGTCGGATACAGAGGGTGTGGTGCTGCTGTTGCCAGGCGGAGGTAGTTGAGAGCCAGTAATTTTTTGCTGTGACAATGGCAAATTCTGTGTAGTTGTCACCGTGGAAACTGTCTGTGTCGTGTGAGATGAACCAGTTTGGGACACGGGATGTGGGACAGTCCAGATACTCTCAAGCTCGGCTCTGTCATTGAGGGCCTTCAAGGTGACCATCTCAAAAGGGTCGTTGGCTTGCTCAAAGTCTATCAAGTTCAAACTTCCCTCTGTTGGTTGGAGCAGTTGCCCCTGACTACCAACCACACCCCCTCCATTCACTGTGGTGACTCCACCCACTACAGTGGGTTGCAAAATGGGAGTGGAGACAGGGATCATGGAAGTGGATGTTGGAGAAGTGATGGTGCTAATGTTCTCAGTGGATGGGCCTTGCTCCCTCTCAGCAGCCAACTGTCTGTAGGTAGCATTGCAGTCTTCCAGTACTTTGTATTCAACTGAGAAGTCGTACTAAAGTAGATAGAGTTGAATCACTAGATAAGATGGTCACCATGGCGAGGAGCTCCAATACGAAGCTGGTGTCCACTAGAACAGAAACAGACTCACATTAAATCTCCCCTGAGGAGGAAACTGGGGTATGGCCATATCAGATATGACCACGAGGTCGGGTTGATTGTAGGGGTTGAACTTGACTGAGACGCCTTCCAACTGCAAGCCATATACCGAGGCTACGCACAGGCAAGGAGGGAGGGGGTGTGTGAAAAAGGGAGTGTAAGTAGTTCAGAAGGGAGGGAGTGTGGAAGGGGGGATGGAAGTACAAGGAGGGAAGGATGGAGGGAGGAGTGTGTGAGAGTGGGAGAGAAGGTAGGAAGGATGGATGGAGGGAGGAGTGTGTGAGAGTGGGAGAGAAGGTAGGAAGGATGGAGGGAGGGAGGAGTGTGTGAGAGTGGGAGAGAAGGTAGGAAGGATGGAGGGAGGGAGGAGTGTGTGAGAGTGGGAGAGAAGGTAGGAAGGACAAGTTCACAGGGTACATCACACGAAACCTCATTAACAAACACAGCATGAGTGAATGTGCGGCAATGCTATTACTAAGGTGACAGATTTCCCACATTAGGAGTCCATGGTTACACTACACTGCCCAATAATCCAGCCCAAAAGGTGTTCACAAACTGATCATAAGATGTCAACACAGTCATACTTACAAGACTCTTTGTTGTAACTTGGTCGAGATATTGTGGGTCGTCGTATGAAGGGTTTGTCCATTTCTCCAAATGAGGCCGGATGAATAAATCTGAAGTGTGTGTTGGATTATTCAAGTCAATCATTGAAGTTTAAGATGTAGATAATTTACAAGACATTGCCTACAAGCTATCAATTATAGACTGGAAGGCGAATGACACATACGTACAATCACACACGGAACTTTAATTTGCAATAATAAACTCTCAAAACGACGTAGGTTTATTTCAATCAAACTCTAATGGGTCCCCAGTTACTGAAGGAAACACACTCACTGAAGGATAGGAGTATTCGTGGACAAAAGCAGCACTAATGGCACAGTACGGACTAAATATATCAAAATGGTGATAAAACGTCCTCTTCGCGCTGATACCCGGTCCAACAGTCGATCTTCTCAAGGAAAAATGGTCTTCCGAATTGACTTCGTTTATGGGTAAGTTATTGCATAATTATGATCACGAGGATGATCACGTGACCCAAGTCTCAAGCCATTTTTGGTTTGAAGTTTGAAGTACATCTGTTCTCAGACAATAGAGGCGACTATCTCTGGGCTACCGTAGATATTCTGTGTTAGTATAAGTGGTTCGTTAGTTTGAAATCGTTTATCTCTTCGCTCTGTCTTCTAATGGAGGAAAATACTGATTTGACCGAATCGTTCGAGTACATTCCTCCTCCCTCCGGGGAGGACCTGCTGTCTCAGTTTGTCGGCATAACTGGAGCTGACCCGTCTCTCGCGCAAGATATCCTGTCGATCGCTAACCAAAACCTGGAAATGGCTGTGGAGATGTACCGGAGCATGATGGACCCGCCCCCAGCCCCGCCCACTTTGCAGACTGATGTTGTTCTTAAGGAAGACACCCCATCAAACACGGATAAAGTGAGGAATACAAAAAGAAGACAGCGAAAGTGGAAAAAGAAGGGGATTGTGTGTGTTGGGCCAGATGTACAGGAGAAATTCCATCAAGAATCTAAATTCAAGTGCTCAAAAGTTGATGTCGGAGAAGAACTGGTGCCAGTTATCGATGACAAGTTCTTTCAGCACACCTTCTTATTCCCCAACGTGTCAGTGTTCACACCTTCAGAACTAATGGAGTTCCTCTCTAATGACTTACTGGAGATCTCTCATAAGAAATCACTGGAAAGGACAGGTGGGTGTGGCAGGGGTGTGCATCAGTTTCATGTGATAGTAGTCACATTGCGTGTGCTTTATATGTTGATGAAATCACATTATGTGTGTGTGGTCTCCTGCACTGCCCATGATGGACGCAAGTGTCACAACCGACTATGATGAAACAAACACGCTCTGTTGCACTGTCTTGGACACAACCAGAGGCTGTAGTGTATTGCACTTCTTGTTGTCTTGCTAACCTGTTCTGTTTATCAACTGTGTAATCTGTTTAGGTCGTCTCAATTGGTGGACAGCCACTGGGCAGTGCCCCCCTCTGGAACCCTTGGCAACATCCGGGGATGGGAATTGTCTTCTCCATGCTGCCTCCCTCGGAATGTGGGGAATCCCCGATAATAGCCTGATCTTGCGTTCTGCTGTCCACAAGTTCCTCTCGACCAGCTCTGAGACGGAAGGAGTCAAGCGTCGTTGGAAGTATCAACTGGAGCAGCAGTTCCAGGAGCAAGGGGGGTTCACCCTCAGTGACGAGGAGTGGGAGAAGGAGTGGTCCGAGCTGATCAGGATAGCACGATCAGAAGAACGTCAGTCAAATGCATCCAAAGAGAAGGATTCAAACACGCTGAGGAGAAACAGTACCATTCGTCCCAATTATGAGAGTCTTGAGGAGATCCATGTCTTTGTCCTAGCTCACGTTCTCAAGCGCCCGGTGATTGTGCTGGCCAATACGGTTCTCCGAGATATGCACGGACAGGACTTTGCCCCAATATACTTCAGTGGTGTGTACCTACCACTGGAATACAATCCCAAACATTGCTTCAAGTCTCCCATGGTTCTGGCCTACGAAGCAGCCCACTTCTCCCCGCTCCTTGCTCGGGACACGCCCTCCTCCTCTAAACAATCAAAAGTGCTCAAAGTCAACCTTCGCAACCAGGCTGTCATACCTCTAGTGTCACCTGATGGTCACATGCTTCCTCTCCAGTTTGTAGTAGACCCTAAAAGAGACAACATTGAAGAATTCAAGAAATTATCTGTGGATGCTGCAAAGGGTGAAATACCTCAGCACTACATCACTCTCCTTGAAAGCTATATGGACATTAGGTGGATTAGTTTGAGCGTCAACAAAACTGCTGCCTCCCAAGTGACCACACCCACTGACACACCCTGGAAAGTACCCTCAATGCGATTCCCAGCTGCTCAAATTCTGTACCCTGGACGACCAGCCTACCAAGAATTGCTGCTGAAAAGCTATTTTACCAAAGCTCTTGAGAGATTCGAAGAGTACCAAGAAGAATGTCGAGAGATGGAGGAAGAGAGAATCCGAAGGCAAGAAGAGGCTGCCAAGGAGGTGCCTGGGGAGTGGGAGAGGATGCCCTGCCGGACAGATGGTTGCCCGATGTTTGGCACAGTGGAGACAGAGTTCCTCTGCTCCCAGTGTTATCGCAGTCAGGAAGGAACAGGGGTACAGGGGAATCCCCCTCAGGTTGACGATAACACTACCTATCTTGCTGAAGAAAGAACTGAGGATCTGAGACCGGTTGACCTCCCTCAAACAGCTGCTGACCAGACTCAACTATTGACTGTCGATTCCTCTGAACCGACACAAGCAGTGAAAGATGTTGAATTGACGGATCACACTGGTACAAATGCAAGCACAAACCCTTCTACCCAACAGGAGAAAGCAAGCACAAAGTCAGTGAGCGAGAAAGCTGTCACTGTTGCCAAGAAAATAGCAGAGACCGTAAAACGTAGCCCAGTCTTAGGCCCCAAAAGGACCCCGTACACCAGGGGTTATTCCAGAGACCAGATACAGCCATTGGGTAAGGATGAGGTCCCTGACAAGCATGGGGTGGGAGCACAGAAGAGGCCGGTGTGCAAGAGTGAGGACTGCGACTTCTTTGGCTCAGAGGAGAGCAATGGCTACTGCTCCCAGTGTTTCAAGAAACAGAATTTGTAAACAATTTATACCACCACATCCACCATGGCAACGTGTATTCAATGCTTGTAACTGTTTTGTACTTAATTCATTTCTCAGTAATAGGAGTCAGTGTAGTTTGTAGTGTATGTATATTATACAGTTGTAACATTTCGTCTATGGCTAATGGCTAATAAGTAGTAGTTGCTCTATTGCTCTAATAAAATGCAACCAACCGTATTCAACAAAACAATTGTGTGCCAACTGTTCCCAGAGCTGATGTCCCACACAGGTCCAATTAAGGTATTATTCCATATCAGCTGTCATCAACAAACACGCTACACATTGTCTGTGTCACCAGGTACAAAGATGTCTTATAAGTGTTATTGAGGACGTCAACAAGCTAGCTTTGATTGTCTCCTGCGCTCATTCCTAATTCCATTACAGTTTCCATTGTGGCCTCAGAACTGGAAGTGGGACTGGCCACAACTAGTGGACGATATCCCATTTCTCTTCTCATTTCCACAACATGTAACCCACTTTTCTCAGCCAAATCAGAATGGGTCTCCTAAATGCATGAACATGAGATGACAGGTGGTGACAGCACATGAGATGACGGGTGGTGACAGCACGAGATGATGGGTGGTGACAGCACACGAGATGACGGGTGGTGACAGCACACGAGATGACGGGTGGTGACAGCACATGGTGTGTTCATTTGTTGGCTATACTGACCTGCGATTGTAGGGCTTTGAACGTGGCTTGTACCACATTGAGTAGGTTCGTTGACCCGATGACTTTGGCTCTCAAGTCCTCAATACCAACTAACTCACACACAGCACCCACTGCTCTGTGACATCGCAAACCAAACCCTACATATGAAGCAGCCACATGACAACCATGTGATATCCACATGTCAACGACTTGACAATCACATGACAGACAACTAGAGCTGCTCAATACTTCACCTTTGACCTTGCGTTCCATTAAGATATTTGTTCGACAAAATTTTGAATTGAGGTTATGATAAACTGGGAATTGATTGGATTGAAAGCTGGAGTGTGAGCTGAAAATGAGCACGACTAGCAGAGCCCAACCTACCGGTATGTCCGTCACAGCGAGGAAGGAAGTACAAGCGCAAAGCAGCTCTGTTCTTGGCCTACAGTAGAGAAGGTGTCTCACTGACACACCCACAACATTGAACACACCCACAACATTGAACACACCCACAACATTGAACACACCCATAATATTAAACACACCCACAAAACTAACACACCCTCAACATTGACACACCCACAACCTTTCTGATGGCTGTCTTCATATCTTGACCTTTACCAGTAGCAAAGCCAGCAGCGCCATCTCCGTTGCCAACAACAACTAGAGCTCGTAGTGATGATTTCTTCCCACCTTTTGTTTGGTTTGACACACGTCGTAACTAGTACAAACAGTAAACAAGGACAATCACAACAACACAAAACAGCAAATACAACACAACAAACCTCAACAACAATCGAATCGAAAGTCACCAACGGTTCTGAATGACGAAACAGGCCATTTCTCTGACTCGGAGCAAATGCAAAGAGAGAATATATGAACTTACCGCCATTTGGTAACTCAGGGCAACCAACATGTCTGCCACCCCATATCTTCCCAGACCAGCCACGTCTGGACCAATGCTTCTCAGACAGAGGTAAGGCCTTTTGCTTCTCTCCTTCACAACAAATAAACAATCAACAAGTAAACAACTAGAAAAATACAAATACCAATGAGTGAATTCCACTCGCCAGGTAGTTCTCTATCTACTGCAGAATTTTCCCATTTCCATTCCACATTGTCGACAGTTTTGGGTCCCAAATCTTTGTACTGAATCCAATTCTTTCCATATTTTGGTTTTGGAAGAGGTGCACTCAGTCCAGGCCAGCGTAACCCTCCCGATCCTCCAACACAAGATAAGGATTACGTTAACACAGGACACAACGCACACGTACAGTGTCATGGTTAATGACTGGGAATACCTTGACCCATGTAAAAAGGTTCTTTGCTGATAAAATCCTTCTTTCCTCCTTTCTTTCTACCTTTCCCACCCCTTCCACCACGCCCACTGGAGGCTGACTTCAGTAGTTCCTCGAAACTCCCTAAACAGCACATTCCAGAGGTAAGTACAGGTATGGAGGGAGCACGCACGGGGTGCAGTCCATCACGAGAAGACGATAAACTTACTTCTCTCAATGGGATTACGAGCATATGAACGACCTTGGACACGGCCTGGGTAGGTGGAACGATAATTGAAGATGACGAGCAAAATTTGTATTATCTATGCTATGATCATACAGTCATAGGTGTTGGAGTATCTAGCTATGATTAACCACGTTATTAGATCCTTACAGAAACATTACACGTACTTACCTTTAGCTGGGTCCGTTAGTTGTACACATGGTAAGCCACGCCATAACGAGCAAGGAATCTTTACTGTAGACACACGGCGTTGAAGACAGTTCATCTCAAACTACAGTCTGCTGAAAGCAAATCTTCGAGATGGGATGTAATATGGAAAATGGCGGACGTCAAGTAGACATCTACTGCAAGTACAGTACTGCAGGTTGCGACGATGAGGATTGCAAGTATTCTGTCCACGAAGAGCCCCAGCGTTGTATAACTGAAAATTGGATTAATATTCATTCTTATTATTTTAACATAATTTATAGTAGTTTTCTTTTTGAATGTCATATCTTCTTTTGCAGTGGCACATATACAGCATAGTTTGTGTTCTACAGTTTTGAGGACTCGCCAAATCCAATAATGTGTCATAAGTAACATGCCAAAAACTAGCCACATGTGATGAATGCAGCTTGGACTGTCATGGCAGAAATTGACACATATGCAAATTGTCCCAAGTCAAAAGTTAGCAGTAACATTCTGTATTGTAGGATGGAATATTGCTGAAAACAGTTGGCTCATATTTTCACATGAGCTAACTGGGAATTTCAATTGAATAATTATGAAACATTCCCCAGCTACATTTGGAGGTGCTTAATATTTTTCATGGAGAGAATAAGACAAAAAAAGCGCTAAGGACTTCTTGGTGACCAAACAATAAAATTTGATATTTTTCTGCTGATCACCACAAAGGGGGTATGCATCCGAATTTGTGTTGTTCAGTTGCATATCGACACTGGGCAGACTTTGGTGTCTGAAGACAAAATATGAACTCCCTCAGCCAGTCACCAAGAGGTCTACAGCACCTTCATTGGAGTGTACATGCAAAAGTATATGTATCCATATCTGTGTCATATGTACAATGGGAAGGTTTCGTGACTGCCGACAAAACACATATTGTTGGTCACCCCTGGGTCCGTATTACTTCCAGAAGGGTGTACATACATCAGTGTGGCTGTGGTGACCTCCAGTAAATTTAACATATTATGACTGCATGGTCACCACGAGGCCTATAGCACACCCAGGAGAGTGTATGGATCCGATTTTGTGTTGTTCAGTTGGATATGGGCACTGGGCAGCCTGTGTGATCAGCTACAAATTGTGAAATCCCTGGGCCAGTCACCAAGAGGTCTATAGCGACTCCACTGAAATGGACATACAAAGGGCAATGTATTTGTATGTATTTTTGTAGAGTTGAAAAGTATGGTGCTAA
>OZ026560.1:70000-72500 GCA_964020155.1 Chondrilla cf. caribensis
TATCACAATAAAGAAATCTCTATTGTCATGGAGCACATGGTTAGTCACATGTGGTGGAGTATTGTGTGATGGAGGATTGTGTGATGGAGGATTGTGTGATGGAGGATTGTGTGATGAAGGATTGTGTGATGGAGGATTGTGTGATGGAGGATTGGGTGATGGAGGATTGTGTGATGGAGGATTGTGTGGTGGAGGATTGTGTGGTGGAGGATTGTGTGATGGAGGATTGTGTGATGGAGGATTGTGTGATGGAGGATTGTGTGAAGGAGGTATTGTGTGATGGAGGATTGTGTGATGGAGGATTGTGTGATGGAGGATTGTGTGATGGAGGATTGGGTGATGGAGGTATTGTGTGATGGAGGATTGTGTGATGGAGGATTGTGTGATGGAAGATTGTGTGATGGAGGATTGTGTGATGGAGGATTGTGTGAAGGAGGTATTGTGTGATGGAGGATTGTGTGATGGGGGTAGATTGGGTGATGGAGGATTGTGTGATGGAGGTATTGTTTAATGGAGGTGTTGTGTTGTGTGTATGTTAGACCTGTTGCTGAGTCCAGCATGTTCCCACTCCGATGCACAGGATGGTGGAAGTCTGGACAAGATCTTGAAGCGTGGAGGTCGTATCCCCGTGGACATGATCCAGCGAATAGCTTACGCTGTCTGCTCGGGACTGAGGTACCTTAAGGAGAACCATGGCATCATACACAGGGGTGAGAGGGCTGTGTTCCAGTCAGTCTTCATGTGCGAGTGCATGACAATCTGCTATTTGTGTAGATGTAAAACCTTCCAATATTCTTGTGAATACCAAGGGAGAGATAAAGCTCTGTGATTTTGGTGTCAGTGGACAGTTGATCAATTCTTTGGCTACATCATTTGTTGGGACCAGCTCATATATGGCAGTGAGTGTGTGTGTATGTGTGTGTGTGTGTGTGTGTGTGTGTGTGTGTGTGTGTGTGTGTGTGTGTGTGTACTGTGTGTATGTATTTACCATGTGTATAGTATGTACATAAGTGAATCCTTATATGCTCTACTTTAGCCTGAACGTCTGTTAGGAGCTACTTATTCAGTTTTGTCAGACATATTCAGCCTTGGACTATCGCTGGTGGAGATGGCACTGGGGAGGTATCCTCTCCCTGTACCAACTGATGCTGAGATTGATGAAGAAATGTCCCTCCCTCCAGCGGGTGCCCCCAACCCTCGGGTGGGGGGGAACAAGTCGTATGCTAAGCCATCTGGACTGAGTCACTTCACTCTCATGGCCTTGATCTGTAAAGATGTGAGGAGAGAATGCACATGCATGCATGCACACATACACACACACACACACACACACACACACACACACACACACACACACACACGCACGCACACACACACACACAAACACACACACACACAAACACACAAACACACATACAATCATGTATACACACACTTGCACACACAAGCCTACACACAACCTCTGTGCTTTCATACACCATGTACACAAGTATTATACTTGCATTTTTAGCATTACTTTCAATATGTATGTAATGCTTATTGTGGATTTTTGCTCCTTTCACATTGTATCTCTACCATGACTGACCTCCCAGGAGCCGCCAGAACTACCGGAAAAGTACTTTGATAAAGATATTAGAGAATTTGTTTCTTTATGGTAGGTTTACCCTTATCTGTCTGTGTGTGTGTGTGTGCGTGTGTGTGTGTGTGTGTGTGTGTGTGTGTGTGTGTGTGTGCGCGTGTGTGTGTGTGTACATGCACACACACTAAGACAGTATTTTCAGGTGTTCACATTGTGTGTACCTTATAGTGCATACTTCACCACATGTGATGTGTGTGCCATGTCATAGCCACTTCTAGAGCTTCTCCTCTGGTAACTCAATATGGTTGTCCCTCCTACACTGGATTGGTATGGTTTCACAGACAATACCATACTCAACTTGTGACAGGTGTGATTTGGTGTGTGAGTGAGGTGGAGGATGTAGATTGTGTGGAGGATGTGGTAGGTGAGTGAAACCAGGGCTAGTTCTAGTGTATCTTGTCTGCTCTTGTGCTTGTATTCCTGGTTTGCTTAAGATCATCACTGGGTGTTGATGGGTTGGAAACTCGGGTTCCTGTATGGTGTGTAGTGTCCCTGGGTTGAAGGTTGGATGTGCACATTCCAGCACATGTCAATTGATTGGAGTTTCAAATTCAGTCCATATTGTTGACCCTTCATGCCTTAGTGTCCAGCTTGAACCTGCTCTCGATTCACACGCAGTCTTTGTGACACTGTTTTCAACACCGATTGTGCTCCTTTGGAGGGTGGTGTACTGTTTCACTTTTTTGATGCCTTCTGTTTTCTGTAGCTTGAGAAAAGAGCCAAGGGAACGGGGAGATCTAGCTGTTTTATTGGTAAGTGGATATTGGTTATTGAGAGCTTTGGAGTGTACATGTGAGACCGTTCATTAGTGGAGTGTTGTCATCGGAGCTAATTGTCCACACTTGCTAATGTCCTGTTGTT
>OZ026560.1:77500-122500 GCA_964020155.1 Chondrilla cf. caribensis
ATCTATGATTGCAAACTCAATCAATTACAACTACACTCAGGCACATTGCTGAACAAGATTAAATGATAAGCGGTCCAGTTGAGTCATAATGGATGATCGAATTAACGGGCAGATTGTTAACCAACTGTTAGAATGCTGTTAAATGAATTATCCACTTATTACCACCGCATAATGTAATATTCTAATCCAATGAACTACGTATAAACTGCTGTGTGTATGTGTGTGTGTTTACACTTGTGTGTGTATGTTTTGTGTGTATGTGTGTGTGTGTGTGTGTGTGTGTGTGTGTGTTTACTCTTATGTGTGTATGTTTTGTGTGCGTGTGTGTGTGTGTGTGTGTGTGTGTGTGTGTGTGTGTGTGTGTGTGTGTGTGTGTGTATTGCATACTCAAGTGTTAGAATATTTGTTTTGTTATAATTATGGTGGAGTACTCACAGTTATGCAAAACAGCTGTTTGTGTGTGTGTGGGTGTCATTGGTAGCTGCACTTCACCTTGTGTGTTGTGTGTGTTTGTAGTGAATCATGTAGTCTTTGTCGTGTTGTGCACAGGTGACTGTGGTCTTCTCTCCAAACAACTGTCACGGCAAGAACAAAAAGGTTTACACTGCCAGCGTTGATAAATTTCCAGATTCGTTTGAGAATGACTCTACACAATCCGCTGACCAGACCATTGAACTGGTGACAGGCGATCATCATGCTATAATGCGCTCTCATCCGTACAACATAACAATTGCAATTCGTTCGACTGCCGGACACTTGTCCATTGCTGTCCAAGCACCCGAGCAGTTTGTTGTGTCTGACGGAGGTCTCTGTCAGTCGGGATGCCCCAATCACGCAAGACGTGTGGATGTCGTTCGTCTGCAGGATGACTGGTGTGGACAAGTCACAAACGACGTTCTGTTTGCTTGTGCCACAGACGATGTAATCTTCAATGGTCACCACCTAACCCGCTCTCCTTCATACCACCAAGTATGTATATTTGACGTTCTCAAACAGAAGGACTACGCAATGGTACTCCTCAACAGCCTGGCTGCCCAAGATGCTTTGCTTCTGAAGGCGATTGATGTCCCTAAGGAGACTAAATCTACAATTTTCCCATTCCAAAAATTTTCTGTTACCAACGGCAACGGGTACAATGGTACGGTAGCTACTGCTGAGTCTGGACCAATGAAATCGGAGATCAACATTCAGTTGAATTCCAAGGGTGTTTGTGCCGAACATTCCATGCTATTCATGCTTGTGTGTGTACTGTGTATTTCTTGTTTCTTGCATTTGTAAGGTTTTCCTATTGTTGTATGTGTGATTGTTCCTGTTCCTGTTCCTGTTGGTTTGTACAATGCGTACCTTTGTGATGTTGTGGACTGTTTGGCTGTCCCGTTTCGATCTATGCTTTTATTTGATTTTTTGTATATTTTTTAATTGTTGTGATTGTTTGTATGTTTATGCACATTCAAATTGTCCCAGCGTGACTCACAGGTATAAGACACAAACACTGTGTAACCATTATCTGATGTAAGCTAATTTTTATATGAAATGAAGTGTGTACTTTATTGTATGACTCTGTTTCACAAGTAATAATAATCATAATAGTGTTTGGATATGTTTGTACTGATTTGGTATTGGGATATGGTTATCGGGCACCATCTTTCAATATCCGTATCGGTCGTGTTGCTGGGATTCTGCTCATAGTGAATTTTGCATGTACTTGTAGTGTCATGAGTGTCAAATTAGTATATCGAACGAGAGAGAGACAAAGTTGCTTGTTTAGTACCTTAAAGGGCACACCAAATCCATACTTCTTGTCAGAGGTACTGTCAGTACTGGTTGATAGAATGTACAAGCTAGTGAACAAGTGAAGTGTATTAATATAACCTGAAGTATACGTATGTGGGAACAAGGTACTCACTAAGCATGTTGAATCAAGACGCCAGATACACCACTTGTGGTTATGTGGTAATGCCTTTCTTCTCATGCAAGAAATTCCATCAACTTCTTTGCCCAAATATTCGATCAGTTATTGATATGTACTTACATGTACATATACATGTTACTTGTATGCATCTATGTATGTATGGGCTCATTATTATTATATCGTCATATTTTTATTGTGCTATATTGTCTAGACTCTATTTGTTGTTGAAATATTCTTAGATCCTGTATTGCTGCAAGATGTATACTGCATTTGTGTTATCATGAGTGCTATGTGCACATCTTGTTATTGCATATGTGGCTATAATTACAATACTGGATTAATAAAAACACAATGTTATATATACGTACATATAAAGTCTGGTGAGGGCAAGATAAAAACTCATACATTTGATGTATCTACTTTCTGCTTTAACCGCGGAGGCTTGAAATCCCTGGGATGCAGTAGAGGGGGGAGTAACTCGGACTGGTTTCCTACCTACAGAGAAGGACACATCCATACGTCACACTGGGAAGGGCATACACAGACTATAATAATACATGAACACACGTACGCTAAGGGAGTGCTCTGGAAGGAAACTTGTCCCGGATTTTGATTTATTGAACTTTCTTCCCTTCTTGTTGATACCCTCCATCTTGTTCACCACAGTTGTTTCATACAGTGGTTGTTTGGGGTTGAGAGTAGACTCCTCACCCTCATTCCCGTGTGTCTTGCGCTTGACTGGCAGTGTTCCAGTGCGTGGCATAGAGTCTTTCCCGGCCAAACTGAAGGGCAGAACTCTGGGCTTAGGATTTCGAGGTTGTCTAGTATCTGAGTCACTGTCCTCGGAGACATACACTGATTTCACAAGATCCAGTTCTAATTCACTATTGACCTGTTTGGTTACATGACTTGAAGTGGATTCACTGTCTACCTTGGGAATGTGTGGTGGAGATGATTCACTGTCTACCTTGGGAATGTGTGGTGGAGATGATTCACTGTCTACCTTGGCAATGTGTGGTGGAGATGATTCACTGTCTACCTTCTCCATGGGGATCGGAGAACTATCCAGTTGAGCACTGAGTGTGACTATGACATCATCGTGGCTGTCTTGAGAAGACCCGGGTCGAAAATCTTCAGTACTGGCTACATCATGCACTGCCAGTACCTGTGTTTCCACGGGAATACTTTCTGTGGGCATCACAGAGAGGGGTGGCTGTGCTATTCCAGACGATACAGGTAAGAAAACAGCAGGGGACACAGTCAGTGGGTCAGTAGTCGTCACCTTCTGTTTACGTGGTTTGCCTTTGGGCCAGCCTCTTCTGGACTTTGTCTCGTTATTGGTAATAGGGGGTGGTGGGGGGGGAGTGGTCGCTTTCTTTGGACGACCTCTTTTTTTCTCCTTGTCCAGGGTTTCAGTTTGGTTTGACTTTACAGCCCGTTTAGAAGCATCTCCCTTCTTCTTCGGCTGTGTGCTCTCTGCACTTTTAGAAGTGGCTACCTTCTTCTTCGGCTGTGTGCCCTCTGCACTTTTAGAAGTGGCTACCTTCTTCTTCAGCTGTGTGCCCTCTGCACTTTTAGAAGTGGCTACCTTCTTCTTCGGCTGTGTGCCCTCTGCACTTTTAGAACTGGCTACCTTCTTCTTTGGCTGTGTGCCCTCTGCACTTTTAGAAGTGGCTACCTTCTTCTTTGGCTGTGTGCCCCCTGCACTTTTAGAAGTGGCTACCTTCTTCTTTGGCTGTGTGCCCTCTGTACTTTTCTTCTCACCACTGACCATGGTGGAATGTTCTTGTGTTTCGTACACTGTCATTGAGTCATTGGGAAGAGTCACTATGGTAACCTCCATACTGGAGGTAGAGGTGTTCACCTCTGTGCTACAACTGGTGCCAATGTCCATGACCCCCCCATCTCGGTGCAAGGGTGAGAGCTGGTTGGGGTTGAGGTGGGTGCTTGCAGTGGAGGGAGCTGGTACAGTCAATCCAACTGCTCCCAGAAGACTACTGTCGTCCATTGTGGCTGAGTTCTGCGTCACCACTCTGTCTTCATAGTCAACTGTTCCAGTTTTCTTCTTTTTCTTCCGATTAACTGTTTCTCGCACAACCAAATTGGAGTTATTTGACTCCGAATCTCTCCTCTTCTCCGAGCCCACACTAGCAGTCCGCTTCTTATTTGCACCACGTGTAGGGATCGAACTAACGTGCACCTTCTTCCTAGAGTGATCGTGGTCTTTCTCCTCGGCCAGGCTATCACTAGAACTCCTCTTCTTCCCTCGATTGGCGGGCGCCCCCAGCGCCCCTCCGTGCAGCAAATTCTTGAGCTGGTGCTCATATTGGCGCCAGGAGGGAGCAATGGGAGACCCTTTGGTTTTGTCCTGAGCGCGCTTCTCCTTCAAATGAAGAAAAAAAGGAGAGAAACCAATCGACATGGAATCACCAATAGAGAGGTGTACATTGTGATTTGACGTGTCAGAACACCGCGGTCGCATACAGTCCGTCCATGTAAGACAGCTAACACAAAGTATACCACATCACGAAAAGGTCATATCGCATTTTACAGCACTGTTTTACTCATGCACACAAGTTAAAACGTCCTAAAAAGGCTAAAACGAGAAACCTACCTCTAGAAGTGTGATTTTATCACGGAGAGCTTTGTTTTCGCGGTCTAAAGCTAATTTTAGCTTTTCTGCCTTCAGTTGCCGATGGATGATCTTCCTTGATGATTCCTTTTCTTTGTATTCTAGCAATATCTCAAAAAACCTTTTTTCCACGAGCAAGAAACGACTATTCTGCTCCAAATGAGACAGCTCCGGTCTAGTCTCGCCTCCACCCGCCATTTATAAAGATCCCCCGAACAACCGTGTCGTGTACACGGGTGGACGCACCGGAAGTTAATCACGCTACACCAATAAAATGGCTGCCAGTTAGCCGCGGACCAACAGTAGACCCCTTCGTGTCTTAGGTAATATCGAGCTGTATGAGATACATTTGACTTTCATTCCTCCTGTGCTGACTCTGGATAAAAATGGCATTTTTGTGTATCATTTAATAGCCTCAATTGGACACTTGGAGCCGGTTTAGTATTTTGAGTCTAAACCTGGACGGATGGAAGCAGTGAGTGTTTTGTTTATTTTCATCTGTTTAGTTTAATCTAAGGTAGATACGATTTTGTTTTCGTGGGTCAGATTGAAGCTAAAGGCGAGGCAGTTCTGAAGGAACTAAAACTTGAAAGAAGTCTTGAAGTTGACAGCAAGCTCTCAGCAGAAAGCCCATCAGGCGAAGTATACCAGAAGGATGGACATGCGGATGTGTTCGGTTCCTACGTGACGTCTAACGACATGGATACTTCCAGAGTGGCCGACTTGCACCAACCTGATGAAGAACATTTTGAACAGGTCCATGACCCGATAGATTCCAATCTTGATCCCGATCACTGTCCGGGACCACTCAATGACGTCAGTGATAACGAGGAAGGCTCAAACAGTGAATTGTGTGTTGATGACTGTGATGGTGGTGACAACGGTGAGGGTGACACTCACAGCCAAGTAATCCTCCAGTCTCTCGCTAAACGGAGGAAGAACCTTAGTAGTGACTTCATCCCGTCTGGGGATGACAGTAATGATGGCAGTGACAGTGCTAGTGGTGATAGTGCTGGTGAGGATGGCAGTGACACAGAGTGTATTAGTGTGGGTGTATGCAGTGTAGGAGATAGCGATGGCGAAGAAGACAAGTTTAGTGTTCAGAGCTTTGAATCGGACAACGACAGTAGTTTTGAGCAGCAAACCAAGGCAAGCAAGCTCCCTTCAGCAAGGAACCAGAGGTTGGATCAAGATGTGAGTTGATCTTGTCTTTGACTGTGTTGACTTGAGGTGCTCACTGTTCACGTTGTTCAGTTCTGGGCTGTGGACCCTGTGATGTATGGTCTGAGGCGTTCCGGTCGAGTGAGAGGAGATCGCCCCATTTTGCAACCCAAGATTGACTATGTGAGTAGCTCTCCATCTACCGCTGCAGCCTTGGTGATCCAAGCACCACCACCAGTTGCCCGTCAGTCTTGTTGGGAATTCTCGTCCTCCTCCTAGGGTATATCCAGTGAAGACGAAGACACCTCCGGAGGAGACAAGGCTGAGAGTGACGATGAGTGGATGGGGAGCGTGGCCAAGAAGAGCACTCGAAGAAGAGGGTTTGTTGTGATCGCCTGTAACAGGACGTGTTGATGAATTAGGTTGTGAAGCTCTGTCAGCGTCTCTGCTTGTGACATCCTTGAGATGTACCACCAGCTGTTGCCGCTATTTCTGTTTCTCCTCGCCCCTCTCCAGCGTATTGTCGACGGACGAGGAGGATTTGGGTGATACCGAGGAAGAAGTATTGTCTGAGGATCTAGGGAGCGATGAAGAGTTTGTGCTGGGCAACAAGAAGAAGTCTCGGACCAGCAGGACTCATAGGCGTGGCGCTAGGGCTAGGAGGCGTGTGAGAAAGGTGGCTTATTCTTCAGATGAAGAGTTCGTGGGTAGGTATGGCCAACCAGTGAGGATGACTGGGAGACACAAGGGGACTGTAAAGTGAGGACTGGTCTCCTCTGGACCTGCTGAGGCTCCAGTGAATTGTGTGGTCTTTCTGTAGTTACAAGGAGGAGAGCAATGACGATGACCTGGTGGGGTCGGATGTGGTGGACCTCCACGAGGATGAGGAGGCACAGCTCCTTGTTGATGACAACAGACCGGTCATTGAGAAAGTCCTGGAGAGTAGACAGGGACCTGTTGGGAGTGAGTGTGTGTGGTGTGTGGGGGATTGAGTATGTACAGTGTGTGGGGGGGGGTTGAGTGTGTACAGTGTGTGTCGGGAGTGAGTGTGTATGGCGTGTGTGTATGTATGTCAAGAGTAAGTGTTTATCTTATGTGTGTGATGTGAGTGGGAACAAGTGTGTGGGCGGGGGAGTGAGTGTGGAAGAGCTGTGTCAGCTGTTACTGGTTGGGTACTCTCCGCAAGCCCCAAGTTGTACTCTGTTGCCATGGCGATAGTCTCAGCTACATCTGTTCTGCAGTGACTGGAGAGAAGAGCTCATTAGCATATTCCACTCTGAAGGGGGAGGAGGAGGTGGGCGGGGAACATGCTGGTGATGACACTGCCATGCTAGGACTTGAAACTCAGTATTTGATAAAGTGGTTGGGGCGATCACACCTCCACAACACGTGGGAAACAAGTAAGTGGTTCTGTCACATGTGCGTTGTATGTAGCTGTGGTCACCGGCCCCCTCAACGCAGACACAGGGCTGGTTGAGATGAATTTGAAGAGTTTGAAGAAATTGGACAATTTCTTGAAGCGTGAAGAAATGAAAGCTGCATGGTAAGATGGCTGTGTGGGTGTGTTGATGGGCGTGGCTATAGGTATACGTGTGGGTGTGTTGATGGGTGTGGCTATAGGTACACATACGTATGGGTGTGTGATGGGTGTGGCTATAGGTACACATATAGGTGTGTTAATGGGTGTGGCTATAGGTACATATGTGGGTATGTTGATGGGTGTGGCTATAGGTACACATATAGGTGTGTTAATGGGTGTGGCTATAGGTACATATGTGGGTATGTTGATGGGTGTGGCTATAGGTACACATGTGGGTGTGTTGATGGGTGTGGCTATAGGTACACATATGGTGTGTTGATTGGCGTGGCTATAGGTACACATATGGGTGTGTGATGGGTGTGGCTATAGGTACACATATAGGTGTGTTAATGGGTGTGGCTATAGGTACACATGTGGGTGTGTTGATGGGCGTGGAACTGGCTCGTTCATTGTTTTCAGGAAGCAGACAGTCAGTCCAGAAGATGTGGAGTTTGCTGAATGTCAAGATGAACTGAACCGAGAACTCCTGAAGGAACACCTCATACTGGAGAGGATCATTGGTGAGGGTGTGTTCACCATCACCACCATCAGTGCCATCACCATCAGTGTCATCACCATCACAAGTATACCATGATTTCGTATCACCACTACTGTAGTACCATCGCCACCACTACCATCACCCTATTGTCACTATCTCACTATCAACATCATCACCACTATCACTATCACCATCACCGCTATCACCATCATCCCCACTATCACCATCACTACCATAGGTATTGTCGTGTATGATAACTGTTTTTCTTCTCTTATTCCTCAGCAACAAGGAATGTTGAAGATGAAGAAAGCAGAGCCTGTCAACAATATTTGTCGAAATGGCAGGGTCTACCCTATTCAGAGTGCACATGGGAGAGCTCTGAGATAATCTCCACTCTCTTCCAGGAGGAGATCGACTCCTTCATCCGACGCAACAACTCGGACTGCATCCCTGGGAGGAGCGACAAGGTCCTCAAGAACAGGCCACGGTTCAGGATAATGAAGGACCAGCCCCCACGGCTGGGCAAGAAGAAGGGCCTCCAGTTGAGGGACTACCAGCTGGATGGGCTGAACTGGTTGGGATACGCTTGGTGCAAGTGAGCAGCTGGCTCCACACTGGACCGGGGGTGGAAGGTCACATGTTTCTATTTCTGGTTTAACTAGACACAATTCAGTAATCCTCGCGGATGAGATGGGGTTGGGGAAGACCATCCAGGCCATAGGCTTCCTGTCCTACTTGTACCACGTCCACTGCCTGTACGGGCCCTTCCTTCTGGTGGTCCCCCTCTCCACTGTCATCGCCTGGCAACGAGAATCCCATTCTTGGGCTCCCGAACTCAACACAGTCGTCTACTTGGGTGACACTACCAGCCGGGAGGTGGTGAGTGTGGGTGGGGCTGGTGGTTGAGGGGTGTTAAGTGTGGGTGGGGCTGGTGGTGAAGGGGTGTTGAGTGTGGGTGGGGCTGGTGGTGGAGGGGTGTTGAGTGTGGGTGGAGCTGGTGGTGGAGGGGTGTTGAGTGTGGGTGGGGCTGGTGGTGGAGGGGGTAGTGTGTGTGGGGCTGGTGGTGAAGGGGTGTTGAGTGTGGGTGGGGCTGGTGGTGGAGGGGTGGAGTGTGGGTGGGGCTGGTGGTGGAGGGGTAGAAAGTGTGGGTGGGCTGGTGGTGGAGGGGCTAGTTCATTCCCCCACTGAGGATGTCATGCCCTTTGGTTGGCTACAGATCAGGGGACATGAATGGTCTCATCAAAATGGCAAGCTCAAGTTCAACACTATACTCACGACTTATGAGATATTGCTGAAAGACAAAGACTTCCTCAAGTCAGTGAGCTGGGCTGTGCTTGTGGTGGACGAAGCTCATCGGCTGAAGAACGATGACAGCTGCCTCTACCAGACACTGGTGGAGTTCCACACCCACCACAGACTACTGATCACGGGGACTCCATTGCAGAACTCACTCAAGGAAATGTGGGCACTCCTGCACTTCATCATGCCACAAGAGTAAGTATGACTGTCATGTGACTATCACACATCTATCATGTGATTGATATTATCTCTATTTGCTACAGGTTTGCTAGCTGGGAGGGGTTTGAGGCGGAGCACAGGGCCTACTCTGAAGGAGACGCTGCTTGCCTGCAGAATCTGCACAAGCAGCTGGAGCCTTATCTCCTCAGGAGAGTCAAGAAAGATGTTGAGAAGTCTTTACCGTCTAAAGTTGAGCAAATCTTGCGTGTTGACATGACCTCCATTCAAAGACAGTATTACAAGTGAGTGGAACACATTGAGACCAGGGCCACTCCAATGGCCTCCTCACTCACCATCCACACTGCATCCTCACCATCCACTCTACGTCCTCCCTCACCATCTACACTACATCCTCACCATCCACACTACATCCTCCCTCACCATCCACACTACATCCTCACCATCCACACTACATCCTCACCATCCACACTACATCCTCACCATCTACACTACGTCCTCACCATCTACACTACATCCTCACCATCTACACTACGTCCTCACCATCTACACTACATCCTCACCATCTACGCTACATCCTCACCATCTACACTACGTCCTCCCTCACCATCACTTACCTCTTCTCCTGCTGTTTGAAGGTGGATATTGACCAAGAACTACAGGGCTCTGAGCAAGGGACTGAAAGGGAACACTTCTAGCTTCATCAACATTGTGATGGAACTGAAGAAGTGCTGCAACCACGCCTCCCTGATCCGCCCCAATGACGAGCTGGTGGGAGTGGACCCCGTCCAGAAGCTGATATTGGGGAGTGGCAAGCTGATCCTACTGGACAAGCTCCTCACCCGGTTGAGGGGGATGGGCCGCCGTGTTCTCATCTTCTCTCAAATGGTCCGTATGTTGGACATCATGGCCGAGTACCTCTCCTGGAAGAGGTATCCCTTCCAGCGGCTGGACGGCTCCATCCGGGGAGAACTGAGGAAACAAGCTATCGATCATTTCAACGAAGAGGGATCGCAGGTAATGGGGTGTGGTCGTGGGTGTGGTCAACATTAAGGAGTATTTGTTACCTGTATTTGTAGGACTTTTGTTTCCTACTCTCCACTCGTGCTGGAGGGCTGGGGGTGAACCTGGCAACAGCTGATTCTGTTGTGATTTTTGATTCCGACTGGAACCCTCAGAACGACCTCCAAGCGCAAGCAAGAGCACATCGTATTGGCCAGAAAAAACAGGTTATTACTGGTTAATGCAACCATACCATTATGCACAGTCTAAATGTCCACCACCCTCCCACTGTCACCTCCCACTATCACCTTCCCACTGTCACCTTCCCACTGTCACCTCACTGTCACCTTCACTCCACCATCACCCTCAACCATAGCCCTTGCCCTCACCATCCCCACTAGCACTCCACCCCACTCCCCCTCTCGCAGGTGAACATTTACCGTTTAATGACAAAAGGAAGTGTTGAAGAGGACATCATCGAGCGAGCCAAGCAGAAGATGGTCCTGGACCATCTGGTGATTCAGCGGATGGACACCACTGGGAGGACGGTCCTCTCAAAGTGGACCAAATCTGAGGCTGAAATCTCCAAGTGAGCAGTTGTTACCACGACTGGAACCCAAGCACAGCACTTGTGACAAGGGCATGTACCCACAACATACTCACCACACACGCCTGTACACACATACACACATATACACATACACATATATACGCATACACATGTGCACACATACACACATGCACACATACACACATACGTATACACATACACAGGTGCACACATACACAGGTGCATGTATTACAATGCTGTATCATGTGTGGGTACATCATTCTCTTGTGTCTGGTGTGTGGTAGGTCTGTGCCATTTGGTAAAGAGGAACTGTCGGCCATTTTAAAGTTTGGAGCAGAGGATTTGTTCAAGGATGGTGACGATGCTCGGGATAAAGAGCTTCAGGTGGGTCTGTGGGTGGGGGGATGGATGTACACACCCATTTGTGGGTGGGGTGGATGGAGGTATATGCCCTTTTGTGGGTGGGGATGGAGGTACACACCCCTTTGTGGGTTGGGATGGAGGCACACACCCAGTTGTGGGTGGAGGATGGAGGTATATGCCCTTTTGTGGGTGGGGATGGAGGTACACACCCCTTTGTGGGTGGGGGATGGAGGTACACACCCATTTGTGGGCTATGGTTACTCAGTACTTACCTCTTTCAGGAAATGGACATTGACGACATTCTGCGACATGCCGAGACACAGAACTTCGAGCCTCAGGGTGTGGGCGTGGCTAACGACCTACTGTCACAGTTCAAAGTATGTACTAACAGGTGTGGTGTGGGTGTAGTTGATGTCAGATTTGTATAGCAATGTAGGTATATCTGTTGGTATTGCATGACCTGTGATTTATGAGCGATGTGCTCTTGTAATAGTTGTAAACTTGATATAGCTCAATATCACACATATGGTCTATTCAAGAAATGTAATTTTTGCAAGGTTGCTAGTTTTGCTATTGACGAAGAAGAATTGAGAGGACCTCAACAAGCCCCTCCCACTCCAACCACACCAAGCCACTCGACAAAAGCCCTCAGTACATCAGTGTCTCGTTACCGAACAGACAAGAGCTGGGAGGAGCTGATCCCCACCAGCGAGCTCTCCAGGATAAAGGCGGAGGAAGACCAAGAGGAGCAGCTCAAGCTCTATCTCCCTCCACGACAGAGGAATGTCAAAGTGTGTTTGGGGGCATGAAGGGGTGTGGTTGGGAGCACAAAAGGGGTGTGGTTGGGAGCATGAAAGGGGTGTGGTCGGGAGCATGAAAGGGGTGTGGTTGGAAGCATGAAGGGGTGTGGTTCAGAACATGAAGGGGTGTGGTCGGGAGCATGAAGGAGTATGGTTGGGAGCATGAAGGGGGTGTGGGTGGGAGTATGATGGGGTGTGGTTGGGAGTATGATGGGGTGTGGCTGGGAGTATGATGGGGTGTGGTTGGGAGTATGATGGGGTGTGGCTGGGAGTATGATGGGGTGTGGCTGGGAGTATGATGGGGTGTGGTTGGGAATATGATGGGGTGTGGTTGGGAATATGATGGGGTGTGGTTGGGAGTATGATGGGGTGTGGCTGGGAGTATGATGGGGTGTGGCTGGGAGTATGATGGGGTGTGGTTGGGAGTATGATGGGGTGTGGTTGGGAGTATGATGGGGTGTGGTTGGGAGTATGATGGGGTGTGGCTGGGAGTATGATGGGGTGTGGTTGGGAGTATGAAGGGGTGTGGTTAGGAGTATGATGGGATGTGGTTCGCTACAAGCACAACCTGTTGTTCCACTGCCACAGAACTACGCTGAAGATGATTCAAAGCTCAAAAACAGGAGCAAACGACCCCAGGGGAGATCCCAGGGGTCACATCGCAGGCACCAGGTGGAGGACCCAGTCAACACTACTGAACCTTGTGTCTCTGTTGACAGCTGCGGTCTCTCAGGGAGTGAGATACGAAGGTGAGGGTGTGGCTGGGGGAGGGGCATGTAAGGAGGTGTGACCACTTGACTACGTGCTGGCCAGGTCACTGTGGTATTTTGTCTTTTGTCAGATTTATCAGAAGTTACAGAAAGTTTGCATGCCCTCTGAAGCGGTGAGGATCGCATATGTACACACACCTGATGTCTACTGTACACACACCTGGTTCCTATGTCTACTGTACACACACCTGGTTCCTATGTCTACTGTACACACACCTGGTTCCTATGTCTACTGTACACACACCTGGTTCCTATGTCTACTGTACACACACCTGGTTCCTATGTCTACTGTACACACACCTGGTTCCTATGTCTACTGTACACACACCTGGTTCCTATGTCTACTGTACACACACCTGGTTCCTATGTCTACTGTACACACACCTGGTTCCTATGTCTACTGTACACACACCTGGTTCCTATGTCTACTGTACACACACCTGGTTCCTATGTCTACTGTACACATCTCATTAAACCTTTCAGAATGGACATTATTGCAGTGGATGCTGAATTACAGGAAAAATCCCTCCATGACCTAAAATCCTTGGCAAAATCCCTAAATGAAGCATGTCTGAAATGTATCAAGTCCTCCCAAGATGATGGTGTGTGTGTGTGGGTGTGTGGGTGTGTGCCACATGTGCTAATGTATCTAAATCACCTGTGGTGTGATGGTGCTTGCAGTGAGGATCGGCACAGTCACTGTCAGCGCTGCTTCCTTCCTCAAAAGAGAGAGGGAGTTGTCCATGTTATCCAACGCCATACCGTCCAACATCAAGACTAGGAAGAAGTGAGAGCATGAGACACACCCACTGAGTGACACACCCACAATGCCTACACTGACATGACCACTGGTCCATGCAGGTACCGCCTCCTGGTCCCCACTAAGCCGGTCAACTGGTCAGTAGAGTGGTCGGCTGTTGAAGACTCCAAGCTACTGGTTGGAGTCTACGAGCATGGACTGGGGAACTGGGAGAGCATTAAGGGAGACTCCAAACTAGCCCTGGGGCAAAAGGTCATTTCTATGTCTATGTCTGTCTGTCTGTTTGTTTGTCTGTCTGTCTACCTGTACCTGTGTGTATGTTTGTGTTTATATTTTCTGTCTGTCTGTCTATCTGTCTATCTGCCTGTCTGTCTGTCTGTCTGTCTGTCTGTCTGTCTGTACCATGTATCACCTTGAACCACGCAGATCTTGTCCCCCAACCGCTCACACAAGCCTCAATCCAGCCACTTACAGACAAGAGTGGAGTATTTGCTGAAAGTTCTGGAAAAGACTCAGAAGAAACCATCAAAGAAGGTTTGCATGAATGTCTTGGTAGTAACCGACCATTGCACATGACTAAGGACTGTCCAGTTAGGTATAGGTTGCTGACACACCTCTTTGGACACACCTCTTCTGACACACCTCATTGGACACACCTATTCTGACATACCTCATTGGGCACACCTCTTCTGACACACTTCATTGGACACACCTATTCTGACACACCTCTTTCGTGTTTATGTATCATGGGATCATGTTACAATTCACAGGAGAGAGGTGGAGTGAAGCGTCAAGCTAAATTGGAAGACTACTCCCCTTCAGTGCAAGCCCCCAGTAAGAAGATGAAGAAGCTCGCCAAACCTCCCTCCACCACCTCCACAGCGAGACAGAGGGGAGCCTCTAAGAGGATGGCTCCTACACACAACTACAAAAGCGATGAAGACCTCAATGAGACCAGCGAAGAGAAGGACTCTGTTGACGAAGAGTACAACCTTCCCTCCAAGAAGAGGAGAAAGGTGAGTCCGAGGAAGAGGACCACTGCAGCTCCAAAGGCCAAGAGGAGGGTGACACCAAAGGGCAGTAAAAAGATGCACAAAAAGGTAGCCAGCACCTTATGTGACTGACTGATGGAGTCTGTGTTGAGTGTGGTGTGTTTGTGTGTAGACTACTAAGCCCAGCTCGTCCATACCAGCTGTGGACAATCAAGTCTCTCTTTCGGAGGAGAATCGATCTGAGTTTGAACTGGACAAGGACACATTTGCAAAGGTATATATACCCAGTTGTGTGGGTATGCAATCAATGAATCTAATTATTAGTTTTGTCAACAACACCTCCATTTCTGCCTGTTCAGTGCAAGGAAATGCTACGTCCTGTGAAAAAATGGCTGACTCTCCTCCAGCACCCATCCAATGATGGGAGTAAAGATGAGATGTTGAAGCAATACACAGAGGTGCTTGGGGATGGGTGGTGCTAGGCAGGGTCTGTGGGGATAAGAGCTGCTGTGAGAGAGCTTACTGTGTTTGCCCTGTTCTGTGTAGTGCATTCTTGCCATTGGAGACCAGATTGGTGATATGACCTCTGCGAACTACAGCACTGAAGATGACCGGAAAGAGTGGAAGAGGTTTGTCTGGAGTCAGACACTTCTGCTGTTGGTGACTGTACTTCTCAACCTGCAGCAACATGTGGGTGTTCGTGTCCAAGTTCACATCCGCATCTCCTCTGAAACTGCACAAGCTGTACAAAATGGCGAAAAAGGGAATTTCCCATTCTCTACCCAACCCTTCCAAGGATAATCCCCCTGATGGCACCAGCAAGAAGTCTGAGGTAGGTAGTGGAGTGTGAGGAGTGGGAGGGGTGGGAGGAGTGGGAGGAGTGTGGGGAGTGGGAGGAGTGAGAGTGTAGGGAGTGTGTGGAGTGTGAGGAGTGGGAGGAGTGTGAGGAGTGTGGGGAGTGGGAGGAGTAGGAGTGGGAGGAGTGGAAGGAGTAGGAGTGTGAGGAGTGTGGGGTGGGAGGGGTGTGAGGAGTGGGAGGGGTGTGTGGAGTGAGAGGAGTGTGTGGAGTGGGAGGAGTGTGTGGAGTGGGAAGAGTGAGTGAAGATCCACTGTTCAAAGACCCAACATCTCTCATTCAGTAGCAATGTAATGTTGCCCTGCCTAGCTCATCAGTAGCAGTTAGTCAGTGTTGACTTAAGTCACTGGTAGTGTTAACATTCCAATAGTCACTGTTTGGTCAACAATAGAAAATGTTAGTTTGTCCAACACTTTTCCTGCAAACAAAAGGTGTGTGATAACAGTGAGTGTTTTGGTTCTACTTCACTAATGCTATGGCCATCCTCCTACCACCCTGTTGACTTCTCTCTCCCTACAGTGTCAGGAACTGAGCACTGCATCCCAACTTTATGAGTATATTAGTGACTGAATTAAAGGTGTGTGTGTGTGTGTGTGTGTGTGTGTGTTCGGTATATCATGTGTATATATCCAAGCATGTGTGTAATTCCGCCTTCCTTCCTTTGCAGACATCATACCACAATGTGACTGCTGATCGTCAATAATGAACTGATTAATAATTATTGTCATTTCTTATATGATTCATCCTCACGATAATCTATGGCTGTTATTTATTACAATTTTGTGTATTCATGTGCGCGCGCGTGTGTGTGTGTGCGTATGTGTGCGTGCGTGCGTGTGTGCATGTGCGTGTGTGTGTGCGTGTGTGTGCGTGTGTGTGTGCGTGTGTGCGCATGTGCATGTGTGTGTGTGTGTGTATGTGTGTGTGTGTGTGTGTGTGTGTGTGTGTGTGTGTGTGTGTGTGTGTGTGCTGTCCTAGTCTATCTAGACCGTTCCAGTCAGGCTTGATTAGTGGTATATACATGGGGATTACCCGGTACTTTGCTGGGCTGACCAGGCGTTTCAGTTCCGTCTGAAAGCAGTATGTTCGCATGCAGGGATGTCCTTCTCTCTTCGCCCCGGGCGCCTGATAGGGACTATAGTACTATGATTCCCGCCCATTTATTCTGGCTTGTTAGCCCACACGGGTTATTGGGGTGTTACAGCATACAATACACCTTGCTCGATTCAGGCTCGCTATCGCAGCGAGGAACCAGCGATGGCCTCTCCACAGACTCAACGAGTAAGTAGTAACGGAGAGCTGGAACTGACAGAACTAGAAGTGAACAGCGAATCTGGTGGGCAAGGTAGGTACATTGCTGACGTGTTTCTGATCAATGGGCGTCGACGTGTTGTGTGTACCTTCTTGTTTACCCCGGCAGGGAGAGAAGAGGATCCCTGGGAAGACTATCAGGATTACAAGAAGGTAGAGGTCGAGGAGACTGCTCCCACTACAAGTGCGAAAGGTAAGCCAAATCGCTGGACGTTATTAACTAGAACGATTTACTCCAGTGTATACTGACGAACAATGTCGTGTTCCGTTATTGACTTCAGTAGACGAAGGACTCAACGACCCAAGAGGCACAGTTACCCCGGTACAAGACCTCGTTCAGACGGCAGACAACGAGGGGGAACCTCCAGGAGGAGAAGAACGCTTCGACTCTCTTCCTTCGGCTCGCGTGGCCGCCCTCACAAATAGAAGGAAGAAAAGGAAGGTCGCCCCAAGCTCTTCTGGAGATCATGCTTTACTCCCCCAAGGAAGCGAGAGTGCGGACACTGATGTGGTGCCCCCTATGAGGAGAGGCCACTTGAGATCTCACTCAGCGAGACAGCATCCCAGGGTGGTCCACTTTGACCCCCAGCAACTGCGCAGGACATCCTCCCTCCCACGCAACACCTCCGCTGCTGCTAACATAGCAATCACAATATTAGACGACATCAATGATCGGGATTACAGCAAAGTGTCCACTCTACCACTTGCCCAGCGTATCCATTATAGGTGTGTTGTGTGTGTGTGTGTGTGTGTGTGTGTGTGTGTCCCTGTGTGTGTGTGTGTGCAGACTGCTAATGGTGTACTGCTTTGATCAGAATTACTGTTGATAGTGAGTTTGTTAGTGAAAAGGTTGTAAATTTGTGTTAGCTCTGTGAGGAATCTGGTGTGTAAAGCACTTCCTATTATGAAGGAATTCTTATTCCCACTGCTCTTGGTTGGGACAGTTCGTTCCACTTCTGATTTGACTATTTCTCAATAGTTTCCCATTCCAGATCTGAATTATAATAATGGGAAATGAGAACAGCACAACAATCCCATACATCATGATCACTAGGTTGAGATACTGCCTTCTATAATCCATCATCCATCCACCTACTATCATTCTCCATCATCCATCCACCTTCCATCATTTCCCATCATCCATTTACCTTCCATCATTCTCCATCATCCATCTACCTTCTATCATTCTCCATCATCCATCTACCTTCTATCATTCTCCATCACCCGGTATATTATCTATCCTCTTCTTCTCCAGTCAGCAGCGCAGCACTGGGTCCTTCCATGGTGCTAGAGTTTCTTTTGCCGGAAAAGCAAAGGATGTGGTAAGCCATTGAGAGATCTCCTCAATCCTGACTGTATCACCATATCATGTCAAAGTGCCTTTATTGTTGTTATTACTAGTGGTTGCCAAAGTTTGTGAGTTGGGGAAAAGAAGTGCTTTCTTGGGAACTGTGGAACAATCACATGAAAGTTATTGAAGGTGTGTGTGTGTGTGTGTGTGTGTGTGTGTGTGTGTGTGTGTGTGTGTGTGTGTGTGTTGTGTGTGTGTGTGTGTGTGTGTGTTGTGTGTGTGTGTGTGTGTTGTGTGTGTGTGTTGTGTGTGTGTGTGTGTGTTGTGTGTGTGTGTGTGTGTGTATGTCTACTCTGAGCACCCGGACTATGTCAGGCTTCTCCGTGTGCAGGTCATTTTGGAACTGGGGTTGTTTCCTACTTCATTTTTCTTCGTTGGCTGTTCTTCATCAATCTCTTCACCTTATTCATCTGGTTGGCATTTGTGAACGTACCACATGTTGTATGGAGGGCGTCGCCTGAAGGCGTGGCTGCATTTCAGAATTCAAGCCTCTCACAATTGAGCTGCCTTCTTAACCCCACCATGCACCCAGCTCATGAGAACGCTGTCTGTCCCCGTGGTAACGAGACTGTATTTACGACCTGCCTCCAACCTAACACCTCTGTTAGCTTCCAAGTCTCCACTTGTAACGATCCCTCCTCTGGCTCTGGTATCCGCTGGTCCAGTTCCGGTGTCCAGTCTGTATATTCGGAATCGGTCTGTACCACTCCAATGATGAACACATCTTTGGTGATGTGTAGGAACGTTGAAGGAGAGGACATCTTTGCTCTCCAGTATGTGGTGGACATCATCACTGGACAGGGTATCTTCAACACCACGCTGCTCTTCATTGGTCAGTACTTCAATGGGTCCATCAATGGAGTGTATGATTACCCGGTTGGCTTCCTTCTCACAACTGGTGTCATCTACCTGGTCTTCATTGTATTGATCATAGTGAGGTACGTATATACTGTATGTACTGTATGCATTGTGTGTATTGTGTGTACTGTATGTACTGTATTTACTGTGTGCATTGTGTGAAGTGTGTACTGTATGTACTGTATTTACTGTGTGCACTGTGTGTGCTGTGTATGCTGTGTGTATTGTGTGTACTGTATGTACTGTGTGTACTGTGTGTACTGTGTGTACTGTGTGTACTGTGTGTACTGTGTGTACTGTGTGTATTGTGTGTACTGTGTGTATTGTGCACTGCTATCTTCTATCTGTAGAATGGGGAAGTCCTTCAGTGACAACTACACTGCCAACCTGATTCGAGGGAAGAAAGTGGATTATTGCAACAAAGTCTTCACGGCATGGGACTTCAACATCTCTGACAGAAAGGCAGCCAAGTTGCAGAGAGCCTCGATCAAGACCAACCTTGAGGTCCGTATTCCCTGTGCATGCTATAGTATGTTATGTAGTTTCTGTACTGTGTGTACCGTGTGTACTATATGTGCTGTGTGTGCTGTGTGTGCTGTGTGTGCTGTGTGTGCTGTGTACCGTGTGTACTGTACGTACTTGCTGTGTGTGCTGTGTGTGCTGTGTGTGCTGTGTACTATGTGTACTGTGTGCCATGATGCTAGATTGGAGTGTACAGATTTCTTCATGTTGAGTGAACGCTGTGTACGTACGTATTTTGCTTTCAGGAAACACTCAATGACGAAGAGAAGAGGAACAGAAAGCGTTCCATAAAGGAATGGGCCTTTGTGGTAATAATCAGGATCTTGACAAACATTTTTGTTTTGGCGTCTCTGGTTGCTGGTGGTCTTGCTATCTTCTACGCTGTTCAATTCAGCACCAGCCAACAGTTGAAAGTGGTGAGTCGGATAACATGTGATTATCATGTGACTGACCCTGGCATGTGATAGTCATGTGATCTATTCCACTACAGGAGGGTGTTCCCTTCGACCCAGGAGCCCTCATCTCACCAGCTGTCATCAGCATCCTCAACTACATCCTTCCTCTCATCTACCAACTTGTTGCCAAGTTTGAGAGGTACAAGACGCGGAGTGGTGAAGTTAAAATGACTCTCTTCAGGTGTGCCTGCACAGCCAACAAGGTGTCACGTGCTCTGACCCTCCCACCTCCTTCTCCCCCTTAGGGCTATTTTGGTTCGATTGGCTTCAATTATTGTTTTAATTGCGTCCTTATACGACAGGATCAGATGCACCCAGCCGGACCCCAACGAGGGGGCGGAGGTCTGCACGGCGGCCAGTGCTCTCATATCCAATGTCACTGGTTGTACAGACTCACTAGAGGTATCGCTCAATAACCTCAACTCTCATATCAGCTACTTACGTGTCACTGCATTCCTTTTCCTCAATGTAGTGTTGGGAGACAGTCATTGGTCAAGAGCTGTACAGTCAGGTGGTGTTCAACTTTGGAATAATACTGGCCGTGCCTATTGTCGCTGAGTCAGCAAAAAAGTACAGAAGACAATCCTCTCAGTTCGAATCTTCATTGAAATTCACTAACCATTTTGCCTACGTGTCACAGGATTTTGAGTCTATTTTTGAATTGGAAGCGAGTGAGGGATATTTTCACCATCAGGGGAATTCAGCTGGGGGACAAAATTCCTAGAGAATTTGATCTTCCGAAAAGTATTCTCGATCTAATTTATACACAAACTCTACTATGGTGAGATCACATGGCCATAGTCACATGATTTTGAGTAGTCACCTGACCTTGGTCACATGATACCCCCTCAGGCTGGGTTTGATGTTCTCCCCGGTCATCCCTATCATCGTGTCCATCAACCTCTTCCTTCTGTTCTATGTCAAGAGAGTGAGTGGCAATCAACAGGCTTGGACACGCGCGCGCACACACATGCACACACACACACACACACACACACACACACACACACACACACACACACACACACACACACACACACACACACACACACACACACACACACACACACACACACACACACACACACACACACACACACACACACACACACACACACACACACACACACACACACACACACACACACACACACACACACACACACACACACACACACACACACACTGATGTTTGTCAGCATCTTTCCTGCAGTATTCCCTCACAGTAAACCTGTCACCCTCACAAGGAGGTGCTTACAGAGCTGCTAGAACCAACTTCACCTTCCTCCTTCTTCTGTTGGCTACTCTTCTTGGCTGTCTTGTTCCAGTTGGATTCATAATCGCTGCGTGAGTACACCCTACTGGAGGTGCTGTGTGTGCACCTTGCTGGAGGTGCTGTGTGTGCACCCTACTGGAGGTGCTGTGTGTGTACCCTACTGGAGGTGCTGTGTGCACTCTACTGGAGGTGCTGTGTGTGCACCCTACTGGAGGTGCTGTGTGTGCACTCTACTGGAGGTGCTGTGTGTGCACCCTACAGGAGGTGCTGTGTGGTAGAAATATATATGTGTACATATTAAATTTTAGTGATGTGTGTACACATTATTTCATCTTTTTCCTCATATATATACGTAGGTTACGTCCAAGTAATACTTGTGGTCCCTTTAGGTGAGGATTATTAACATGTAACCTGTTTTCAATTTATGACTGAGTCCTTCCCACTCTCCCTTCAGAGGACAAATGTCGTTCTATGCTGTCGTCGAGGATAGGATTGACACCATTGACAACTGTGGAGCACAGGCAGCAGCTAACTTCTTCACTTCAGTTGGTTTCATGGTTCCTGTCATTCTACTGCTATTGTGAGTCACTTAGCTTCGTTCAATCTTCTCTCTCTCTCTCTCTCTCTCTCTGTGTGTGTGTGTGTGTGTGTGTGCTTGTTCCTATCTAGCATTGTAGTAGTTTATTACTATCCTACATGTTCCCATTCCAATTTCTCTAGCATGAGTACTCTTGTACTGGGAATGGTTGCAAGGGCTAGAGGTAGGACAAAGCAACTTCTTCAGAAACAGTTGCATTCTGTAAGTCAGCTAACTTGAGTCACCTGCTTGTCATGTGACTGAGTGCATGCTTGTCATGTGATTCACTAGTACAGTTCTTCTTTGTTTGGTAGGAGAGTGCTAATGTATCTTATTTGATGGAAAGATTGATTGAAGACAATACAAGCGACAAAGATTCAGTATTCGACGTCCCCAGGAGGTCTGCCTACATCCCAAAGAACACCTCCAAAGCAAGACAATACCAAGAAGAGCTTCAGAAGAAGAAGGGCCGTGAGAGACACGGTTTATCTAGTTCAAGCAGCGGTCAGTAACCTGCATATGGCCACATCCGACTGAGGACCCCTTATCTCTCCATTTCTAACATCACATCACTTCATGTCAACTTATATCTGTATATACGTATATAACAATAATAGATAGTGTGTGATATAAAATATTTCCAATGTCATAATATTATTATACATTATTAGTATCGTATAGAGAATTAATGTACAGCATATAAACATTCAATATTATAATACATTTCACATTCATAATAATTATAAAATATTAATGAATAAAATTATTATCAAGAATCAGTTAGTTTACAACACACACAGACTCTTACACCAACAATAGTGTACAAGGCACTACAAGTCTTCCAAATTGTGTCCTTTCTTCTCTTCCACAACAACCTCACTGTCCACTTCCTGTGAAGGAAGTACTTCCCGGTCGTTTACTTCCTGGGGATTCTTGAAGGCGTGGTGGAGGTATGGAGGTGGTGAATCAGCAGGTGTGTCTTTGTTATCCTTGAACTGCTCATCATTGGAGAACCCAAACTCAGTGGGTGTGTCCAGCAATGCCCTGGAGCGAACTGAATGAAGACAATATGTCTAGTGAACACAGATCATCCATGGTAACCAGTGAACACAGATCATCCATGGTAACCAGTGAACACAGATCATCCATAAACATTAGTGCATTCATTTCACAAGTGACTCAGTAGTGAACACAGATCAGTACTAGGAGGTGGGTAAGCTGACCTCCAACTGCAATTGCTCCAGTGGCTATTGCTGTGTCTCCCAGTCCAGTTCCCACTCCATTTGAGAGGAATTTTGGAATGAAAAATAATGAAAAGGATAGTACCATCACCTGAAGCGGATAAACATTACAACAATGAGATGTGACAAATTACTATGAATACCCCTCCACACCCACTCACCATGACACACCCACTCTATCCTCAACACACCCACTCACCATAACACACCCACTCACCATGACACACCCAGTTTGGAAGGCACTGGGGTTGTATGCTTTAACTACTTTCTGAAGTCTTCTCAGCTGAGAGAGAAGAGACTTGTTCTGTTCCTCAAGGGTCAAGACCTTCTTCTGAAGCATTCGGTTATCGGAGGTACACTTCTCCACTCTCTCCTCCAAACCATCAACATATTCCTTCTTCCTCTGCCTGCTTTCGTGGGCTGACTGTCTGTTCTTCAACTTCCTCCTCACTTTCCTCAGGTGCTTCTCTTCCGCCTAAGCAAGAAAATTGGAACTCATATGACCTCCACAGGTGGTGGACCACCTCAGGGGTGTGCGGGTGGTGGACCACCTCAGGGGTGTACGGGTGGTGGACCACCTCAGGGGTGTACGGGTGGTGGACCACCTCAGGGGTGTACGGGTGGTGGACCACCTCAGGGGTGTACGGGTGGTGGACCACCTCAGGGGTGTACAGGTGGTGGACTACCTCAGGGGTGTACAGGTGGTGGACCACCTCAGGGGTGTACAGGTGGTGGACTACCTCAGGGGTGTACAGGTGGTGGACCACCTCAGGGGTGTACAGGGGTGTACGGGTGGTGGACCACCTCAGGGGTGTACAGGTGGTGGACCACCTCAGGGGTACAGGTGGTGGACCACCTCAGGGGTGTACGGGTGGTGGACTACCTCAGGGGTGTACGGGTGGTGGACCACCTCAGGGGTGTACAGGTGGTGGACCACCTCAGGGGTGTACGGGTGGTGGACCACCTCAGGGGTGTACGGGTGGTGGACCACCTCAGGGGTGTACAGGTGGTGGACCACCTCAGGGGTGTACAGGTGGTGGACTACCTCAGGGTTGTATGGGTGGTGGACCACCTCAGGGGTGTACAGGTGGTGGACCACCTCAGGGGTGTACAGGTGGTGGACCACCTCAGGGGTGTACGGGTGGTGGACTACCTCAGGGGTGTACGGGTGGTGGACCACCTCAGGGGTGTACGGGTGGTGGACCACCTCAGGGGTGTACGGGTGGTGGACCACCTCGGGGTGTACAGGTGGTGGACCACCTCAGGGGTGTACAGGTGGTGGACCACCTCAGGGGTGTACAGGTGGTGGACCACCTCAGGGGATAGTATGTTCATACACTGGACCAATTTCCTAGGACGTGCTTTAAACAAGGACCTACTTTAGTGAGAGGCATGTCCTCAGGTAGATAGACGCCTTCTGCCTCCAGCATCGCTCTCTCCTCCGAAGATATCTTCATCAATGATGCCTATCAAGGAAGAACATTTGACATCAGTGCAGTGATAAATACAATCTAAAGTTTACTAAATATGCAGCAACTATGCTCCTATACACGTGACCACGCCTGCAGTAACACAAGCCACGCCTACTCCACTACACAACTCCTCTCAAACCTTTCTTTCCGCAGGACAGGACTGTAGAGGTGTATCCCGGGTGCTTGGATGAGGGGAATTCCCTGTTTCTGCTGTCATTTCCAACAAATCTACAGGACAAGCACACAACTCAATGCACCACACCTCACATGCACGAACACACCACACCTCATGCGTACAAACACACCACACCTCACATGTACAAACACACCACACCTCACACGTACAAACACACCACACCTCACACGTACAAACACACCACACCTCACATGCACAAACACACCACACCTCACACGTACAAACACACCACACCTCACATGTAGGAGCTATACTGATTTACCTAAATCTAGCTCCTGACCCTGAGTGCCAGCAAAATTGAAATCATCAAATTGACCCAAATCCACAAGTTGGGGGGAATAAGTGGTTTCCCCTAATGTGGCAGTAACACTGGTCATAGGGAAAGTCCCAGAAGGGCTAACACTGCTTGGATGGTCCAGTATGTCCTTGAGTACATCGTCTGGGACAAAACTGATTGGGGAGTTCCCCTGACATGATGAAGTCGTTTCAGAAGCATTTGATTCACTGAATGGGGAGGGCTGGTCGGTCCCATAACCATCACTGGACGATGGAGAGAGTCCAAGATAGTCTCCGCCCAGTTGTACACTGCCATTCTGCACGGGAGCTGTCTGTTCATGGCCACACTGTACAGAGTGTGTGGGACAGGAGTCGATGTTGGTAACCAGAAAATCCAAGAATCCCTCTGAGGTATTCTAAGAAAAATGTACATTAAAACATCAAACACTGGTAGATTCGAGGGCGGATTTCACAATAATCTCCGAGCTTACGTTGCCATATAAGTTATCCACTGAAGGGCCCTGGTTAAGGTCTTTACTCATGTTTCCTCCGCTCCATAAGCTATCGAGAATGTCTTCAAGTTGAGGCTCCTTCTGAACCAGCGGTAATGAACTAATTTCTGTCATTCTTGCAGGAATAGACAGTCTTCTGGGGTCCAATCTCTGTTGATCCTCTGGCGGTACACGCTGGATCCGTCGACGTGTCCTGTATCGAAGTTCAAAAATAGTAACATCAATGACGTCATCCTATGCCGAATTTCAATATGGCGGGAGGTTGGCAGACTTAACTTTGGTGAGCTATATTTCGCCTTCATTGTAGTTGTCTTACAAAACTGCACCTAAATTCCATATTCATCCCAGATTAACAGAACACGCCAAACGGAAACTATGGTGAAAGGGAAGATCAGCATCATTGTAGGAGAGATCGCTGAGGGGCGTGGCAAGAAGCCCCTTCAGGTGGCCTTGTCAGACAAAACTACTGCCAAAGACATAATAAATGTTATTCTAAAGAAGTACAACAATGAAGAAGATCCTTTCAATTTTCAATTGTGGGAAGTTTCCCCTACAAAGCAAGGTCCGTTCATGTGCGGCAAAGAGAGTGTTCCTTCGATGTGTTTGTCGGTCATTGTGAATCTGTTTGTTTAGGACAGTACCAATGGGACATCTTGTAGTGCAAACTGCTGCCAGGGTGCACGAAATTGCTTTTGATATTGAATATATAGACTTTACTATCACTCTACCTTCCCCACACAGAGCAAGCCCTGAAGGTTGACGACCATCCTCTTGGGTTGCAGATGAATTGGAAGAAGGAGAAGATGAGTGGCCATTTTGTCCTGAGAAGAAGAACCAATGGAATGATTCGTGTCTTTGCTCAGTTGGGTGCTGAGGACACAGAAACCTTCCGTAGCATCATAATAAGCCCTTCTGCCACAACAAGAGATGTCATTGATCAGATGGTCTTAAAGTATTTCAAAAAGTGGGACCCTCAGGTATTGGAGCTAGTAGAAGTATCTCCTAAATCTGGTTAGTACTCACTCCTGGTTAGCACACACTCCTGGTTAGCACGCACTCCTGGTTAGCACACACTCCTAGCTAGCACACACTCCTGGTTAGCACACACTCCTAGCTAGCACACACTCCTGGTTAGCACACACTCCTAGCTAGCACACACTCCTGGTTAGCACACACTCCTGGTTGGTACACGCTCATGGTTAGCACACACTTCTGGTTAGCACACACTCCTGGTTGGTACACACTCATGGCTAGCACACACTCATGGCTAGCACACACTCATGGCTAGCACACACTCCTGGTTAGCACACAGTTCTAGCTAGCACACACTCATGGCTAGCACACACTCCTGGTTAGGACACACTCCTGGTTGGTACACACTCATGGCTAGCACACACTCCTGGTTTGCACACACTCCTGGTTTGCACACACTTCTGTCCTTGCTCTCCCACACGTAGAGCGTGTCCTTGCTCCTGATGAAGAAGTCCTCCGAGTCCAAAGTAGGTGGGGTGATTCCCAATGGAAATTCCACCTCAGGGCCCCTCCCTCTTCCACAGTGAGTCCTGGTGGCATCAACACAGTCCACATGTACTGGTATGCATGGTGTGGGATATGGGTGCTAACCATAATTGAGGATTTCTGGCTATGTTGAACTGATAATAATTTTTGAGAAAACTTTGGACTTTTTGGAACATTTATATAATTTTACTAACTAAGTTTTTCAAGCAACATGAAGGTTTGTACATGTACACTCACATTCATATACGTATATACTCTGCTTATGTCTATCCAGGACACACAGCCAGTGGAAGTTCCTCCCACACCAGGTCGAAGGAATGCTGGCAAAGAGAGTTACAGGAAGTCTGTAGCCGATTACTTCCAGCTGGTGAAATCTCTGCCTATGACGTCAATCCGGACAAGACCACACCTCCCCACAACCACAGAGAGTGGGGATCCGCCTGGGAGTGGTATGGCTGTACTAGAACGAACTGTTTCCGAGCAACACCAGGTGATCACTTTGCTTCACCAGATGAACACTTCTTTAGAAGATGAGAATAAGCTATTCTGTGATAGAATCGACAAACAGGAGAAGGAGTTAGCTGCACTGAAGGACAGGTTGTACCTGCACACAGACGCAGACCATCCTACCAGTGGTGCAACTGGGATGCATAAGGAGCTGGAGATTAAGAATGAAGAAATTGCTGAATTGAAGCAATACGTCAACCAGTTGGAACAAGGCAGTTCTGAAGGGGCTGAAATCGAGCTGTTCAGGCAACAGCTCAGAAAGGAACGGTCGCAGAATAGTGTTCTCCGAGATCAGCTGTCCAGGAAGAAAGAGGAACTATCACACATAAATGAAGAGTTACTGAACAGACAGTCGAAGCTCATCGGGAGTGAAACGCGTGTTAACGCTCTAAAAGAGGATTTGAATGGTTTACGTGAGCAAATTGCACAGTACAAAGAGTCCATTATGTCCCTGAGGACCTCCCTTGTCGAGCGTGATTCACAGCTGAGTGAGCTCAGTAAGGCGTGGATGGAGGAGAAGAGGTCTTCTAGTGCTCTTCGAGAAACCCAAAACAAACTCCTTGATGAAGTTGAGACCCTGAGATCCCAGCTAGAAGCTTCCTCCACTGCTGACGTTCCAAGCAACTTTCCTCTTCTAGAAACTGAGCAGAAGAAAGTGGAGATCAAGTCTCCCACGATCATGGGACGTTTTGTGTCCTTGCGTGTTCCTCTATTCGACCAGGTCTCCAAGAGAACAGTTTTGGCTTTGGAGTTGGAGAGAAAAAAGGACCAGAAGTTGGGGATAAAGTACCGTCTACTGGAGGCTCCCGTGTCCCTCAAAGGGTCCTCTCTGATCATATCCTCCGTCAGAGAAGGCAGCATATCTGATGGTCTCCTTCTCCCGGGAGATGAGGTTCTGGAGGTGAACGGGTTCATGTGCCGAGGACCGCTGCAGGACGAGGCCATGAAGTGCCTGAAGCAGGTCAGTGGGAGGCTCAAGGTGGTGGTGGCCAGGGAGTGTTTGGCTGATAAGTATGATGGTCACATGACAAGCACAGTCCCCGTGCGACTGGCCCCCGACGGAGAGCCAAGACATCATCTCACCAGCACTCAGTCACCTCTGGTGTCCGATGAAGACACAGCTGGACCGATGTCCCCAAGGGGAACTCCCCTACTGCCATCCGGAGTACCTCCGTCTCCTACCCCATCACCTGACCACGAACTGTACCTTCCTCGCTCCTCCAGTCCTCTGGACAGCAGCGGAGATAGTGTGAGCTCACTTATATTACGAGAGCTACAAGAATCCCCTCTAGACAGGGTGCTTGAGGAAGAGGAGGAGGAAGAGGAGGAAGTGGACCACGACTATTCCATCTATCACCAGTCGGTACTCCAGCCCGAGGACCTCGGTGAGGAAGAGGACCACTACCTTCAGGTATTAAGACTGCAGGCAGATGTAGTGGACAAGGACAGCAAGATTGGTGACCTGGAAACAACTGTACAAACACAGGATGTTACCATCAAGAAACTCACTGGCAACTCAAACCGGCTCCACATTGAGTTGGACAAGGCTGGATCGGAAATCAGGCACCTCCAGGAGTTGGTGAACATTCTGGAACAGAAATCCTCCAGTCTCAGACATGACCACACCGCTGTGGAGGGAGAGAAGGAGACACTGAAGAACAGGGTGCTAGCCATCGAGGAGGAACTTGTACTTGCTCAGGCTCAAGTTTCCGATCTGCAAGAACAGCTGGTGGGGAGAGATGAGGATTTCTTTGAACTGACAGAAGAATCGGTTCAGCTTGCTGACAACTGTGATGCTTACAAGGAGGAGATAGAAGTACTGAAGAAGACAAATCAACAGCTAACTGACACTGTGTCCTGCCTCGATGCCCGAATCCTGGAGCTCAGCAGAGACAGGGAGTCAGAGGATTCAGTGGCTAGGGAAGGTCTGTCTGCTCTTCAGAAGGAGCTCAATGATGCTAAGAGTCTCCTTGAGGTGAGGGCTAAAGAAACAGATTCTCTTCGAGCTACACTTGAGGAAGAACGGAATGTGTTTGAACAGAAGCTTTCTGAAGCAATGCATCGGGTGGACGTTCTAGCCTCAGAGTTGGTGGCTACTCAAGATGTATCAGTCGTGAACCAGTCAGCTTCTGAGCAGGTCAAGTCAGAGCTTGAAGAGGCTGAGGTGAGGGTGGCCGACCTGCAGAGCAAACTGACTGCATGCTCTGTACGCGAAGGGGAATTGTGTGAAGAACTGGAAGCGTTGAGGAATGCAAACAGTGGTTTGGAGCAGATTGCGCAGCAAATGGGGGACGAGGTTGATCGCTACCAGAATGATCTGGCCCTTGTGAAGGAGAGGAAGAAGAAGCTGGAAGAACAGGTGGCCAACCTCGAGGCCCTCATTGGAGGGCTTCGGTCATCGCTGGAAGAGGTGACTGGTAAGCTGAAGGAGACTGTCCATGATAGAGAGACCCAGCAAAACAAGACCGTTCAACTTGAAAGAGAAGCCATTGCCTTCAAGACTACAGAAGAGCAGCTCAAGAGGAAAGTTTCGAGCGTGGAAGAAGACAACGTTTTGTTGTCATCTCGATTGGAACAGTTAAATCTTACAATTGCTGAACAAGAGGAGGTTAGAAAGAAGTCCAAGGAAGATTCAGCTGTTGCGAAGGAGAAACTAACCTCACTGGAGACCGCATTGGTTCAACTTCAAGGTGATTTAGCTGGGTCCACAGAGCGAGAGTTGCTAGCTCAGCAGAACCTCCAGAAGTTGAGGAAGACGCACAAAGAGATGGAGAGCTCTAATGCGGTTCGCCTGGAGTCGCTGGAAACCGAGAACAAATCACTCACATCGCAACTGGCAGAGGTGAAGAAAGGAATGAAGGAGCTTCGTGACCTCAGTGGAGGAGAGTCCGAACGTGCCACCTCTGAAATAACACGTCTAGAGACAGAACTAGAAGCTCTGAGGAAGCGACTCTTGTCCATTGACAGAGAGCTGATCACCTCGTCGCAGGAGAAGGAGAGTTTGAAGACAGAACTGAAGAAGGCTCACCAATTGGCATCCTCCTATGAGGTCGAGAGAGATGCCTTGCAGCATACCGTTGACTTGTTGAAGGAGTCCTTGTCTCAGTCCGAGCAGACCTGGAAGGAGAAAGAGGATGCTGCCGCCTCTGTTGAGAAGGAACTGTCTGGCTTCAAATTGGCTAATGTCAGTTTGAAACGGGAAGTGGAAACGTTGAAGCAGACAATAGAGGCACAATCTGAGGAGCTGTCTGAGCTCAAAGCTAGTTTGTTGAAGCACGAGGATGAAATGATGGGTGCACAGTTGCACCTTGGGCAGGCTTCACGTAGCCTCGACGAAACCGAACGGCAGTTGATTGCAGAGAGAAAGAAGGTGGAAGAAACCTGCATTGAACTCAGCTCAGTAAGAATGCAGGCTAGTCAACTACAGACCATCTCAGAGAGGCTTAAGGCAGATCTGCAATCATCGGAGGCATCTGTAAAGAGATTGGAGGACACAGTCAGGTCTACAGAGTTCTTGATGAACCAGGAGGTGACCAAGTCACTGCATTTTGAGAACCAGCTCAAGCAGAGAACAGAAGAATTGTCAACTGTCCAAGCTTCCTGGGAAGCATATCAGAGAGAGACATCTGGTAAGATAAAGACTCTCTCAGCAGAAAACACGGCTCTAAAGGACAACTTGGATATGATGAAAGTGGAGCTCCAAACAGCTCAAGAGGACCAGGAAGGAACAGGACAACGACTGAAGAACGAGTTGGAGGAGCTTCAATCTCGCTACAAGTCTACCCTCGATGAAGTGACCTCTCACGACAAAGCTGCTGTCAGGAACCAGGCATTGATTGACAACCTCAACATTGATCTGAATGCTGCTCGCGAGGAGACTGCAACCATCAAATCAAAGCTGTCCTTGATGTCAGAGGGGAAAGAGTCCCTCTCCCGGGAGCTGGGCAAGGCCAGGAATGAGTTACAGTTGCTACAAGACAAGATGGCCGCTGAGGACGTGGCTAAAGCAAACTTATCCAGTGAGCTCGTGAGAGTTCAAAAAACTCTGAAGGCAAAAAACAACAAGATGGCGGAGTTGACCTTGGAATTGTCCGCCCTTCAAACCACATGCACCATGAACCGACAGCTCCTGGAGTCCACAGAAAGAGACAATGAACAGATCAAGCAAGAACTAGCCAACATTTCAAAAGTCAAGGCATCATTGGAGGGCTCACAGAAGGAGTTGGATAGTCAATTGAAGGTGGTACGTTCAGATCTATCTGCCCAGTGCGATGTGGTTGAGCAACTTCGGGCTTCTCTGACAATGGCTGAAGAACTTCGCGTTGAGAAAGACAGCGAATACAAGTCATTGGAAAAGAAACTTTTCTCTTCCGAATCTGGAAAATCAGAACTTGTCTCCAAGTTACGTTCACTTGAACGCACAAACGAAGAGAATCAAGTAAAAATAAAGCAACTTGTGTCAGGTCAGCTGGCACTGAAGGAGACGCTGACTGCCCGAGGAGATCAGAGAGAAACTGAAGTTATGAAACTCCAAGACCAAATCACTGAACTGGAAAACTCACTGACATCTCTAAAATCAGATAAGGAGAGTTTGTTAGGTAAAGAGAAGAATTTGACGAGTCTAGTGGACAGCCTGGAGAAGGAGAGACAGGAACTGGTCGCAGCATTACACAAGCAGAAGGAACAGCAGTTGAAGCTTCGTTACGAGCACGTGAAGGAAACAAGTGCTTTGCAGGAAGGCTTTGACTCAAAGGAGAGGAAGCTGAAAGAAGTGACCCAACGGAACAGAGAGCTGCAAGATGCTGTCAAGGATAAAACAACCGAACTGAATAATGTTCAAGAAGAATTGGCCTCCCTGGTTTCTCTCAAGGTGATGCTGGCAGACAGGCAGTCGCTGGAGGACACACTGCGGAAGGAGATCAAGTCTCTGAAGTCCCAAAACACACTCCTGGACCAGGAACAGTCGCGCGTCCTTGGTCTGCTGAGGAAGTACGAGGTGGAGGCCAGCACTCGTGACATCCCTCCCCCGCCAACACCCAAACAAACTAAAAGTGCAACCAAAGATCAGCTACGAGCCATGTTGAAGGAGAGAGACGAGGAGGTCGTGCGGCTGAGAGAGTACGTGCAGAAATTGCTTGAAAAAGTTGTAGAGAGAGCTCCCCACCTCCTTGAGGCCATGCACAAGTGATTTGATGTTCGTTGTGTGTTGTGCTAACTTGTAATTATGGACACATCTTCTCAGGACAAAGTGCAGGATAAGCTTGAGACACTGTCCTCAAGGACTGATCCTCTCTGAACACATCTAATTTGTAATTACCAAATTTGTTTGTATACTATATATAATGTTTTTATAATTCTCATTTGATTTTATATATTTTATATATGACAATTGTACATTCACAGGTTGTTATTATCATATCAATTGAATTACATCACACAGACCTTGATCACTTGTACATCATTTTAATGAACTTAATTTGTATTTAATTAATTATTTGTTGTCATAAAAGATTAATTAATGAAAACAAATAGTCTGTATTCTGAGGCAAATTCAAGGATTTCTTGACATCCTCCAGTTTTTCTGTTACGTGCTCCTCAAAATAGTAATTCATCACAAGTTCTGCTTCTGTAGCCATGGTAACAATTTTTGGAATAACCTTCTTCCCTAGCAACCGTCTCTCCCTATGGAAGACAATACAATAATAGTGGGGTGTGGCAGCAGTTGTGGGTGTGACAGCTGCAATGGGCGTGTCAGAAGCTCACTTTGTAGGTAGTTTAAACAAAGCTCCAACTCCGCCCAATGCACACATTGGAAGACCAGTTTGAACTGCTTCAAACCACTTTACTACAATCTCTCCTCGAAGACTACACACAGACAGACAGACTAAAACCAATCAATCAGAACAACAGCAACAGCGAGTCAGATTCCTCACTTTGTCTTCTGGTCCAACAGAGCGTGGACAAAGTCATGGATTTCTCTGTACCTCTGCATGACATAAGCCAGTTCAGGGTCGTCGACATAACGCACCTGGAAAGAGAGGAGAGAGAGGAAAACTGCATAAGTTGTATGCAACCACACAATGATTCACTCCGCTCGTGAACACACACACACACACACACACACACACACACACACACTCACACACCTCTAGTCTGGAATCAGGAGTGATACCCTAAATTGGTGAAACAGTAGACAACAAATCACTTTAGCTCTGTAAAGCCGGAATCGCTCACTCACATTCTTCACCATAAACTCAGCATAGACCCTCCCTAGTGTTTCGTTGGGATATTCCAGCAATTTGTCAAACTGAATTGTTTCCCTAGTGATTCTGGGTCGGTCCCTACACATATCAAAGGTGCTCTATAAGGTCAACTCCAACACAACAAGTCACCAGGTTCACCTCAGGATTTGGCGGCCTCCTCTGTTGGCCATCATCCGGTGCTTCAACCTCTGTAGAGCATAGTGTCCTGTGGTCTCCCCGAATACTGCAACCATGTCTTAACGAACATTGAGCAGATACAGTGATGACTCACACACACACACACACACACACACACACACACACACACACACACACACACACACACACACACCTCCACGTTTCTGATCCATTAGAGCAGCTATACCGGATCCAACAGTAAGAATGGATCGCTCGATTATACCCGTTGGACGATGAGCTGGGTACAGCGATCGAGGGTCGCCATGACCTGCGTTAGTCCTTTCATAGTCTTCTCTCTCTGCTTCCAGCGAGTGGCTCACTGTCCTTTTAGATCTGTGCATCTTCCCAGTGTGGTGGTGTGAGGGGAGGATCAATCGAGGTATCCTCAGGTGTTTTGGTATCGCTGTCATTCAAAGGTTTAGCACAAACGACCTCGGTAAAGGGTATGGAAGATCTATGGTAGAGGCCAACCGAGTAGCGCGTGCTCGTCTATTGCGTAATCAATTATGACGAAATAGGGTCGGCTACGCGAGACTAACATGACACAGAAATTGCTGAAAACACAAACAATAAGCAATAGATTAAGTTATCACTGGCATTAACACAATGTAGAGCAGGTTTCCATTATGGGTCATCGGTTTTCTTTCTTGTTAACGAGTCCGCTAATGTCATGTGAGGACTTCCCTCCTTATGTGGACCACCAGCGGAGGACTCGGGTGATGGGAATAAGGAGGAAACGTCAGACTTTCCCACAGGAGCTATCTTCACATCTGCAGGCTGCTTTGATATGAAACTCTGGCTTTCAACCTGGGTGTCAACCAATCAACACATGAAGAATTGAACTGAGAACTTGGAATTTAAAACTAACCTGATTTTTTACGTACTTGATTAATTATTCTTTCAAGAGCTGGTTAGTGCTATGTGTACTGCAATTATCAATTATTGGTCAAGTGACTCCAGCAAAATCACTGCAATGCAGCGTGGATAAAATTAATATGATAGCCTTAGAATGTTAGTTAAGCACCTTAGGGCAAAGAAAAGTTTGAACATACTGACAGACATGCCTGTGGGTGTGCGGATACCTTTACCAAGATACAAGCGGGCACTATTGTGAACACACTAACCATTTGTGAACCCGGATCAATCCCGCATAGGGAGTTTTACTTGAAAGAACGAACCAGCGGCCATTTGCAAATATTGTCATATCTTGTGACCCGTCATTGTCACGTGTCTGACGTCATCGTTGGCACTCGAAATTGAAAGTGTGAAGTTTTATGTTCCAAGTGTAATAGAGATGGAAGTTGTGAGAAGTGTTCTTGGACCAAGCAAAGAAAAAAAGGCTCCAATTGTCTACTATTAAAGGTCGGTGCTGCAATGATCACAGGCATCTCGAGGCACAACTTGAAGAGACAAAAGAGGTACACAAACTGCACTAGTGATTGCATATTCAGTGTGGATCTATGTATTTGGATGTTTTTGCACATATGCAACTTGGGTATAAAGCGATCGACGGTAGGGTCTAGACCCCTTGATTTCATGTCGAACCATGTGTACTTTTGGTCCTCTTAGTAGAAAACATCAGCTCTCGACCCCTTCCTACTTCAAAAAACAGTATACCATTCATAAGTACTTGTATGTGCTGTACAGTGTTGTACTCATGTATATTATGCTTTCTACATAAGAGTGTGGGTGTGTACATGTTTGTGTGTGTGTGTAGCAGTGTGTGTTGGGCATATACATATAGGTATATTCCATTATATGTACAGGAGTTTCAAGCTAGAAAGCGACATATAATGGAGCAGGAACTGTCATTGAAAGAATTACAGGGAAAGAACTTGAGTCTTGCAGAATCTCTAAAAAGAATCAAAGACGAAAACAAAAGGCTCAAACGGGAGGTGTGTGAGAGAAATAGACTATATGTTACCTTGAAGTGTGTGTTATTACATATATCATTTTTCACTCATTTGAATCAGACAGTGCAACTTGTGTAATGTTACGATATGTCAAGTTATCCGTGACTTATACTGTATTAGTACTTGCTTGTAGATCGCATCAGCTGTGGACAATGTCACCGTCGAAAAAAACAACTTCTGTTGTTGAAGAAATGCCAAAAAGAAATCGAAGAAAGACGTTCACTTCACAGGAAACTAGCGCAAATAAAAGGTTGCATTCGTGTTTTTGCACGTATACGACCAGTCATCCCTGAAGATGGAGACCAAGCTGTAGTTGTAAATGTCGATGAATTTGAGGACAGCACCGTCACCATGGAATGGAAAGCCGCTAAGAAGAACTACACAGTGGATAAGGCTTTCGGGCCACAATGCTCACAAAGAGAGGTATGAATTGTATGTACTGTGTATGTGTGGGTGTGTACATGTGTGTATTGCATGTATGTTCATCCTAATTCATTCACATGTAGCTGGCCATGTGTACATATTACTAGCCACCACAATGTATCAGTACATGCAGAGGTACATCCAGGTACTTGTTATCACAGTATCTGTGTGCTTCCAAATTCACTCTTCACAGATATTTGAAGAGGTGGAAGATGTTGTGTCTTCTATCATGGATGGATTTAATGTCACCATTTTTGCATATGGGCAAACGGGATCTGGGAAGACACACTATGGAGGTGTGTGTTGTTTCTATATACCGTGTGTTGTGTGTGTGTGTGTGTGAGTGTGTGTGTGCATTACATACACACATATGGGTGCGCATACGGACATGTGTACGACATGTACTTCACCTATCTTGCAGGGTACCAGCACAAATCCTGGTGTATATTACAATTCAGTTGCGGAGCTATGTAGATTGGCCTCAAAGAGAAGTGAAAACTGGCATTATAATATGAAAATGTCAATTTTAGAGATTTATGAGGACCAGATTAGAGATCTTTTAAATGAGTCTCAAAGCGAGAAGCTCCTGATAAAGGAGAGAATGGAATGGATGTGCCAGGGATAACGCAGATGAAGGTGGAGAAATGGATGCAGCGAAGTTGGTAAGTGGATTTTTGCTCGATATTTTGTATGTTTCCAGTATAATTTAATATAATTTACGCGGTACAATTCACTGACAGTATCAATTGGCATAATTCAGTATTATTTCACAGTATGATTCATAATTAAATTTGCATTAAAATTGTATGTAAATTGTTACAGTACTCATCGGCATTTTTAGTGAAATGAATGTAATAATTGTCCTTCAGAATACAGTCTTACACAGCATGTAAAAACAAGCTGAGTACAATAATGCAAACATTGTGTTCTTGTTTAGATAAAGGGTTTGCAAGGAGAACCAGGGCCTACACTTCAATGACTAGTAGAAGCAGTAGAAGCCACTGCATTGTGTGTGTGAAAATGGAAGGCCACAGCTCCACCACAAACATTCGGACTTTTGGTAAGTAGCAGGGTACCTAGCTTGACTATGCTGTGGATCTCTGTTGAGTACAGTGTGTATTCACAAGCTGTGTCTATATGTATACATCGACATTTTACGTGGTGAAACCTTCAGCCTTAAGGCCACTTTCCAAGATTCCCACGAATAACACAGTACAACAATCACATACATCACAATAGCTAGTGATCTGAGGGTTACATTAAAGCTAGAATCAAAGTTTAATGGCTTCTTCATATCTATTGTCCCAGATGTTGACAGGGGGTGCAGGGAGAAAATCTTTGGTTCTGGGATTTGATCCTGGGTGAAATCACTTCTAGCCCTCTTGTGAACAGCTGAAAGATTACGTGCAGAAATTGCTTGAAAAAGTTGTAGAGAGAGAGCTCCCCACCTCCTTGAGGCCATGCACAAGTGATTTGATGTTCGTTGTGTGTTGTGCTAACTTGTAATTATGGACACATATTCTCAGGACAAAGTGCAGGATAAGCTTGAGACACTGCCCTCAAGGACTGATCCTCTCTGAACACATCTAATTTGTAATTACCAAATTTGTTTGTGATTTGTGAATTATGATCCCACAACATACATTTTGATTTTATTACCAATGTACATTACAATAATATTATAATAGTATATATATTTGTTTGTATACTATGTATAATGTTTTTATAATTCTCATTTGATTTTATATATTTTATATATGACAATTGTACATTCACAGGTTGTTGTTATCATATCAATTGAATTAATTTGTTGTCGTAAAAGATTAATTAATGAAAACAAATAGTCTGTATTCTGAGGCAAATTCAAGGATTTCTTGACATCCTCCAGTTTTTCTGTTAAGTGCTCCTCAAAATAGTAATTCATCACAAGTTCTGCTTCTGTAGCCATGGTAACAATTTTTGGAATAACCTTCTTCCCTAGCAACTGTCTCTCCCTATGGAAGACAATACAATAATAGTGGGGTGTGGCAGCAGTTGTGGGTGTGACAGCTGCAATGGGCGTGTCAGAAGCTCACTTTGTAGGTAGTTTAAACAAAGCTCCAACTCCGCCCAATGCACACATTGGAAGACCAGTTTGAACTGCTTCAAACCACTTTACTACAATCTCTCCTCGAAGACTACACACACACACACACACACCACACACACACACACACACACACACCACACACACACACACACACCACACACACACACACACACACCACACACACACACACACACACACCTCTAGTCTGGAATCAGGAGTGATACTCTAAATTGGTGAAACAGTAGACAACAAATCACTGTAGAGGGGGGAGGATCAATTGAGGTATCCTCAGATGTTTTGGTATCGCTGCTATTCAAAGGTTTAGCACAAACGACCTCGGTAAAGGGTATGGAAGATCTATGGTAGAGGCCAACCGAGTAGCGAGCGCTCGTCTATTGCGTAATCAATTATGACGAAATAGGGTCGGCTACGCGAGACTAACATGACACAGAAATTGCTGAAAACACACACAATGAGCAATAGATTAAGTTATCACTGGCATTAACACAATGTAGAGCAGGTTTCCATTATGGGTCATTGGTTTTCTTTCTTGTTAAAGAGTCCGCATTTGTCGTGTGAGGACTTCCCTCTTCATGTGGACCACCAGCGGAGGACTCGGGTGATGGGAATAAGGAGGAAACGTCAGACTTTCCCACAGGAGCTATCTTCACATCTGCAGGCTGCTTTGATATGAAACTCTGGTTTTCAACCTGGGTGTCAACCAATCAACAGAACACACTGTCATTCAACAACCCTGACCACTGAGGGATCTCCGAGGACATTGATACCTGTTGGACGATTTCTTCCATTTGATGATGAAAATCAGTGTTTTCTGACTCTTCTTTGGAGTCGTGGGTTCCCACATCAGAACTGGGTTTGACCATACTGGAGTAGATCCCCATTGCCTGAAGTCAGTCACAAGATACACAAGATTGATATACCAATCTCACACCCAACAACAATCAACTCACCCACACCCACGCCTATATTGTTGATGGGCTATGTTGATTTGTTGGATTTTTCGGCTTCAGAAGTTAAAATTTTGCTCTGACGATCCTTCAGCTCGATTAATGGCTGCTTCCCGTGAACCTGGATAAAGAAGATCAATCTCTTGGAATGGGGTGGTATGGTGTGGATCTAATCCCCTCTTCTGTCAAACCTTCGGACTCCAGCACTACAGCTCTTTTCTTCCTCTCAGCTTCAACCTGTTGTACCATAGCAGACCATGATGTCATATGACCATCACGTGTGTATCACCTGAATGTGTAAATTAAAGTACTAGACATAATAACCCATACAAGTGAGACTCATGACCCCACCCACTGTGCTGTGTGTACAATAAAATTGAAATAGTAGACATACTAACCCATACAAGTGCGACTCACAAGGAACCATTCTGATGCGTACATGGGGTCTCTGGGAGGAGAGTAAACATATCCTCTCTTCCTCCTACTCTTCGCCACCTGTTGAGCGACGTAGGACACCTACACAAAACACGAGATAACATCTAGTGTACCAGCTTCTGTGTACTGCAATTATCAATTATTGGTCAAGTGACTCCAGCAAAATCAAAGCAATGCAGCGTGGATAAAACTAAATATGATAGCCTTAGAATGTTAGTTAAGCACCTAAGGGCAAAGAAAAGTTTGAACATACTGACAGACATGCCTGTGGGTGTGCGGATGCCTTTACCAGGATACAAGCGGTCATTACTGAGAACACACTAACCATTTGTGAACCCGGATCAATCCCGCATATGTATTACTTGAAAGAACGGACCAGCGGCCATTTGCAAATGTCATATCGTGTGACCCGTCGTTGTCACGTGTCTGACGTCATCGTTTGGCGCCCTTAATTCAAAGAGCTGAATTTCGGAGAAATGCCTGTCTGCTGTAAATGTAATAGAGATGGCGCGTGCAAGAAGTGTTCTTGTACAAAGAAGAATCAAACATGCTCGAATTGTCTACCCCTGAAGCTGGGTCGGTGTTGTAATGGTCCTCGTAATGCAGTGAGTGCCTAAATATTATTGGTGGATAGCCTATGTGATAATTGATAGAGATAAAGATAAAGCTTTTCCTGTGTTGTGTACCTGTCTTGGCAGAGTCTACAGTACTGTGGGGACAAATATTATGGATGTATACCTTGCATTGGAGTAGACACTGTATGCAGTGGTGTAGTGACAGCATTTGCATGTGTCATGTACATTGATAATATTATGACCCGCACCATGTAAGCAACTATAATGTTGTGTGTCCAGCATGCACATTGACCTTTGTAAACATTGCAAGGTCCTAGGATTATATGTTTCTTACTTTAGACCGACTCTCACGAGAGCTTAGATGACGTTTCCACATTGAAAAGAGAGAATATGACCTTAAAACAAGAGAATGAAGGATTGCTACAGGAAAGAAGCCAGCTACAGATAATGCTGGAAAAGGTATGACTATTTGTGTACCTGTATGCCTGCTATCTGTGTTGAATGTGTGTGCATGTGTCCATTATGTGTGAATGTGTGCATGTGTCCATTATGTGTGAATGTGTGCATGTGTCCATTATGTGTGAATGTGTGCATGTGTCCATCATGTGTGAATGTGTGCATGTGTTCATCATGTGTGCATGTGTCCATCATGTGTGAATGTGTGCATGTGTCCATCATGTGTGCATGTGTCCATCATGTGTGAATGCGTGTGCATGTGTCCATCATGTGTGTATGTGGTCATCATGTGTGTACATCTGTGTCTGTATTTATCATGTGTGTGTGCATGTGCGTTTGTGTCAAATGCATGTGCATATGTATGTCTGTGTCTACAATGCATACATATTACGTATATGCCCTATGTACATACACAGGAAAACCCCCTTACATAAAATCTTTTGCAATACAATATACAATGTATGTACATATGAATGTATGCATGTATATATGTATGTTTGCATGTAAGTACACGTGTGTGTGTATATACATCGTATATCTATGTATGTAGGCTACCAGCGTTCAGAGGCTCCTCAATTCACAACTTGAAGAGACAAAAATGGTACACAAACTGCACTAGTGACTGTATATTCTGTGTGAATCTATGTATTTGGATGTTTTTCCACATATGCAACTTGCAATTGGGTATAAAGTGGTTGAGGGTAGGGTCTAGACCCCTTGATTTCATGTTGAACCATGTGTACTTTTGGTCCTCTTAGTAGAAAACATTAGCTCTCGACCCCTTCCTACTTCAAAAAACAGTATACCGTTCATATTAAGTATTTGCATGTGCTGTACACAGTGCTGTACTCATGTATATTATACTTTCTACATAAGAGTGTGGGTGTGTACATGTTTGTGTGTGTGTGTGTAGCAGTGTGTGTTGGGCATATACATATAGGTATATTCCATTATATGTACAGGAGTTACAAGCTAGAAGGCGACTTGTAATGGAACAGGAACTGTCATTGAAAGAATTAAAGGAAAAGAACAATAGTCTTACAGAATCTTTGAAAAGAATCAAAGACGAAAACAAAAGGCTCAAAAGGGAGGTGTGTGAGAGAAATAGACTATCTGTGTTACCTTGAAGTGTGTGTTATTACATATATCATTTTTCACTCATTTGAATCAGACAGTGCAACTTGTGTAATGTTACGATATGTCAAGTTATCCGTGACTTATACTGTATTAGTACTTGCTTGTAGATCGCATCAGCTGTGGAGCACACCAACATTGAAAAAAAAAAACTTCTGTTGTTGAAAAACTACACATCATCCATGGTAGCCCAGGTGAGTGTGGTGTGTGTGTGTGTGTGGTGTGTGTGTATGGTGTGTGGTGTGGGTGTGGGTGGTTGTGGGTGTCTGAGTGTTTGTGGGTGTGAGTGTACATGTAGATGGGTGTGTATTGGTGTGGGTGTGGGTGAGTGTTGATTGTTGTTGGGTGTGAGATTGGTATATCAATCTTGTGTATCTTGTGACTGGCTTCAGGCAATGGGGATCTACTCCAGTATGGTCAAACCCAGTTCTGATGTGGGAACCCACGACTCCAAAGAAGAGTCAGAAAACACTGATTTTCATCATCAAATGGAAGAAATCGCCCAACAGGTATCAATGTCCTCGGAGATCCCACGGTGGTCGGGGTTGTTGAATGACAGTGTGTTCTGTTGATTGGTTGACACCCAGGTTGAAAACCAGAGTTTCATATCAAAGCAGCCTGCAGATGTGAAGATAGCTCCTGTGGGAAAGTCTGGCGTTTCCTCCTTATTCCCATCACCCGAGTCCACCGCTGGTGGTCCACATAAGGAGGGGAGTCCTCACATGACATTAGCGGACTCGTTAACAAGAAAGAAAACCAATGACCCATAATGGAAACCTGCTCTACATTGTGTTAATGCCAGTGATAACTTAATCTATTGCTTATTGTTTGTGTTTTCAGCAATTTCTGTGTCATGTTAGTCTCGCGTAGCCGACCCTATTTCGTCATCATTGATTACGCAATAGACGAGCGCTCGCTACTCGGTTGGCCTCTACCATAGATCTTCCATACCCTTTACCGAGGTCGTTTGTGCTAAACCTTTGAATGACAGCGATACCAAAACACCTGAGGATACCTCGATTGATCCTCCCCTCACACCACCACACTGGGAAGATGCACAGATCTAAAAGGACAGTGAGCCACTCGCTGGAAGCAGAGAGAGAAGACTATGAAAGGACTAACGCAGGTCATGGCGACCCTCGATCGCTGTACCCAGCTCATCGTCCAACGGGTATAATCGAGCGATCCATTCTTACTGTTGGATCCGGTATAGCTGCTCTAATGGATCAGAAACGTGGAGGTGTGTGTGTGTGTGTGTGTGTGTGTGTGTGTGTGTGTGTGTGTGTGTGTGTGTGTGTGTGTGTGTGTGTGTCATGTGTAAATATGTGTGCATGTGTCCATCATGTGTAAATATGTGTGCATGTGTCCATCATGTGTAAATATGTGTGCATGTGTCCATCATGTGTAAATATGTGTGCATGTGTCCATCATGTGTAAATATGTGTGCATGTGTCCATCATGTGTAAATATGTGTGCATGTGTCCATCATGTGTAAATATGTGTGCATGTGTCCATCATGTGTGTATATGAGTATCATCCATGGTAGCCCAGGTGTGTGTGATGGGTGTGGGTGACTGTGTGGTTGTAGGTGTCTGAGTGTTTGCGGGTGTGAGTGTACATGTAGATGGGTGTGTGTGTGGGTGGGTGTGAGATTTGTATTTCACTGTCCTTTTAGATCTGTGCATCTTCCCAGTGTGGTGGTGTGAAGGGAGGATCAATCGAGGTATCCTCAGGTGCTTTGGTATCGCTGCCATTCAAAGGTTTAGCACAAACGACCTCGGTAAATGGTATGGAAGATCTATGGTAGAGGCCAACCGAATAGCGCGTGCTCGTCTATTGCGTAATCAATGATGACGAAATAGGGTCGGCTACGCGAGACTAACATGACAGAGAAATTGCTGAAAACACAAACAATAAGCAATAGATTAAGTTATCACTGGCATTAACACAATGTAGAGCAGGTTTCCATTATGGGTCATCGGTTTTCTTTCTTGTTAATGAGTCCGCTAATGTCATGTGAGGACTCCCCTCCTTATGTGGACCACCAGCGGAGGACTCGGGTGATGGGAATAAGGAGGAAACGCCAGACTTTCCCCCAGGAGCTATCTTCACATCTGCAGGCTGCTTTGATATGAAACTCTGGTTTTCAACCTGGGTGTCAACCAATCAACAGAACACACTGTCATTCAACAACCCTGACCACCGTGGGATCTCCGAGGACATTGATACCTGTTGGACGATTTCTTCCATTTGATGATGAAAATCAGTGTTTTCTGACTCTTCTTCGGAGTCGTGGGTTCCCACATCAGAACTGGGTTTGACCATACTGGAGTAGATCCCCATTGCCTGAAGCCAGTCACAAGATACACAAGATTGATATACCAATCACACACCCAACAACAATCAACATCCACACCCACCCACACCACACACACCCACCCACACACACACACACACACCACACTCACACACACCACACTTACCTGGGCTACCATGGATGATACATCACCGGTTTTCTCAGGGAGGAGAACAGTGTTTGAACTCTTTGCCAAATTCTTGAAAGCATCAACATACTGAGTACAGACAAGATACCGAGATACAGCAGGGAATTCTACCACAAGGGTGACCCATCACCATCACCATCACCACTGTCACCACAACCACCTCAATGGCTACAAAAATTGCTAGTTCATCTCACTTGTTCTGCCACAGAGAGAGAAGCTGCGTTTGTCCCATGCTACAACGAGAGACAGCGGCCATCTGAGGAGTGACAGCACACAACACGCACAGTCAACACTTTCAGTGAGGGCATCACACTCACCTGTCTTCCAATGGCTTCTCCAACCACGTTCAGAGATTTGGCTCGGGCATAGGCTTTAGTCAGTGTTGCACCAGCATCACCTAGGAGACAGGACTGTCACTTTCAATGTACTGTGGGAGGACTAGCACCCACACACACACCCTCCACTCCTCCCCCCACACCCTCCACTCCTCCCAACACACACCCTCCACTCCTCCCAAACACACACCCATTCCCTTACTCCTCACAGCACACACATCTCCGCCTCACCCTGGGCTATGTTGATTTGCTGGATTTTTTCAGCTTCAGAAGTTAAAATTTT
>OZ026560.1:127500-147500 GCA_964020155.1 Chondrilla cf. caribensis
CCAATCCTCTTCCAAAATGAGATCTTTCATATGCTGAGATAGCTCCAGGAAATCCCAGTTCTTTACAGACAACTTCTGCATCAGTTAAGTTCCATCCATCATCACACACAGTACCCCATGCTCCTCTGTAGAATACCTCCACACGTCCTTCGTGTGGACCACGTCCACCAACAAGTCGGATAGTGGTGTTGGGTGTTGGTGAGGGTGTGGCTACAATGAAGAGAGGATGTGTGAGGAACTATCGTCGGTTGGACTGTATGGAAGGACACTGAACATGCACAACTTGAGAATGGAATATCAATTTTGTACTATATGAGAAAAGGTGAACAAAAGCTTCACACGTACTCACTCTGACAAATAACACCAGCATCTTCACCATGGTCACAGTCTTCATTACCAACACCTCTGTGAAGACAGTGATCGAGTCTACTCTCATCTCCCCTGCATTGGACATCATCCAACCAGATCGGTCCTGTTCCTCTACCAAAATCAGCACAACAAATGGCTAAGATAGCTCCAGGAAATCCCAGTTCTCTACAGACAACTTCAGCATCAGTTAAGTTCCATCCATCATCACACACAGTACCCCATTCTCCTCTGTAGAATACCTCCACACGTCCTTCGTGTGGACCACGTCCACCAACAAGTCGGATAGTGGTGTTGGGTGTTGGTGAGGGTGTGGCTACAATGAATATAGAGACTGTGTGAGGAACTATCGGACTACAAGTAAAGGAGACTCTTCACATCTACTGCACTCTACATCTCTCACCTACGACTCTCTCTGTACTTGCAATCACATCAAGTGTTGATGTTGGGAATGGGCGGAGTGAGGCTGTGAAGGTAGCCAGTTCACCTGTGAAAGGATTGAGTACACACTCACACAACTACAGCGATGTGAACCAGTGGAAGCTTCACATGTACTCACTCTGACAAACCACACCAGCATCTTCACCATGGTCACAGTTTTCATTACCCACACCTCTGTGAAGACAGTGATCGAGTCTACTCTCATTTCCCCTGCATTGGACGTCATCCAACCAGATCGGTCCCAATCCTCTTCCAAAATGAGCTCTTTTATACGCTGAGACAGCTCCAGGAAATCCAAGTTCTCTACAGACAACTTCTGCATCAGTTAAGTTCCATCCATCATCACACACAGTACCCCATGCTCCTCTGTAGAATACCTCCACACGTCCTTCGTGTGGACCACGACCACCAACAAGTCGGATAGTGGTGTTGGGTGTTGGAACTACAATCAATATGGCATAGTGAAGAAACAGTACATATTATGATAATTACAAATCAGACAGACTCATGTGTTGATATATATTCCACATAATAATTATCTAGTGGACCTCAGACAACACACACAACTTTAACATTTTGACAATGATGGTTTGAGGATCAGCTGTTGGCATCAACACTGATGAGTGAGTGTAACAAAGTGGACTGTATGGAAGGACACTGAACATGCACAACTCGAGAATGGAATATCAATTTTGTACTATTTGAGAAAAGGTGAACAAAAGCTTCACATGTACTCACTTTCGCAAATCACACCAGCATCTTCACCATGGAAGCAGTTGTGAATACCCACACCTTTGTGAAAACAGCTATCGAGTCTACTCTCATTTCCACTGCATTCTACATCATCCAACCAGATCGGTCCTCTTCCTCTACCAAACTCAGAACAGCAAATGGTTGAAACAGCTCCGGAATATCCCAGTTCTCTACAGACAACTTCAGCATCAGCTAGGTCCCATTCATTATCACACACAGTACCCCATGCTCTTCTGTAGAATACCTCCACACGTCCTTCGTGTGGACCACGACCACCAACAAGTCGGATAGTGGTGTTGGGTGTTAGAACTACAATGATATAGTGAAGCATGAAAAGGAGATACAGTGTCATATTGTGGTAGATCAGAAAGCTTTATGTGTTGATTGATTTTGTGATATACTGAATGGGAGGACACTGGTAGGGTGTCTTAGAGAATAGAATATTCGTACCTAGTGAGGAAACAAACATTCACATGTACTCACGTTGACAAATCACACCGGCATCTTCACCATGGTCACAGTCGTGAAGATCCACATCATTGTGGTAACAGCTATCAAGTCTACTCTCATCTCCCCTACATAGGATATTATCCAACCAGATCGGTCCTGTTCCTCTACCAAATTTAGCACAACAAACGGCTGAGACCACTTCAGAATATCCCAGTTCTCTACAGACAACTCCAGCAGGAGTTAATCCCCAAAAATCATCACACACAGTACCCCATTCTCCTCTGTAGAATACCTCCACACGTCCTTCGTGTGGACCACGACCACCAACAAGTCGGATAGTGGTGTTGGGTATTGGTGAGGGTGTGGCTACAATGAATAGAGAGGATGTGTGAGGAACTATCGGACTACAAGTGAAGGAGACTTTTCACATCTACTGCACTCTACATCTCTCACCTACGACTCTCTCTGTACTTGCAATCACATCAAGTGTTGATGTTGGGAATGGGCGGAGTGAGGCTGTGAAGGTAGCCAGTTCACCTGTGAAAGGATTGAGTACACACTCACACAACTACAGCGATGTGAACCAGTGGAAGCTTCACATGTACTCACTCTGACAAACTATAAACACATGGTACCCCATTCTACTCTGTAGTGGTGTTTGATGCAAGAACTACAATCACACAGGGAAGCACAATTCCTCCATCAAAGTGTCTAGGGTAGCCGACGGGGCTGAGGTGTGTATGGTGTTGTGATACAAGAACCCACCAAGGTGGTATTGAGAACGAAAAATGAAGGGGTGATAATGAGAGTAGCAGCAAAAGGATCCTGGAATGCTTATTGGAACAATAGGGCCTTTTGAGTGATAATAAATATATTTATTATTCCCGAGAAGAAAGTAGTGGAGTAAACACTTCAACAAACAATGTGTTTGACACCACACACGTTCCCAACCTTCATCAACAACAGTGATGTTAGCAGAAACAGAAGCCACACCAACATCATTCCTGACGGTGCACACTATAGTGAGGTTTTCTCTGACATTGATGTCAAGAGAGCTTCTGTTCTCTCCCACTAAGGGCTCTCCATTAGCAAACCAACTGTACATCAGTGAACTGGTAGTCGGGTTGTGAGCTGAACACATCAGAGTAATGTTGGCTCCATTGGGGAGGGGATCAGTTGGATAACCAGCGAGTGTAGCATTTTGTGGAGAACAGGTCAAATCTGTACGTATGTTAGAATAATACATACATTCATCAACAAACACATTGTGTGTATTGTACACAGAGAGAGAGAGAGAGAGAGAGAGAGAGACAGACAGACAAATGAAATGTACAAAGCATGTCTGTATATAATAACAAGCAAATGCACAGAAACACATAACCACACACACACACACACACACACACACACACACACACACACACACACACATACACACACACACACACACACACACACACACACACACACACACACACACACAGTGTATATAGCTGCATTATCAAAGCAGAGAAACTCACCCACAGGAGTCACCAGGACAGTGGCTGAACTTGTGCCAAGAACACAAGTGTACACACCAGCATCTTGACAACCTAAGGGCCTCCTCACTACAAGTTTGCTTCCACTGGACCCACGTGCCTTGACGTTCTTGTAGAACAAGGATGTTGACCTTGACTTGAACTCCACCTCCCTCTTACCAGGTCCAATCCAGTACCTTGGTGAAGCTCGTCTATTTCCTTCAGTCATACAGTCACAGATCATAGAGGAGCCATCTCCACTCACACCAGTTGCTGGGGGCTGTGTACTGAAGTGAGCATACCTCTTGGTAGACTTTCCTTTGCGAAATGCAATATCAGAAACACAATCCCTTCCACTGGTCCCTGTGAGGAAAACAGGCAGTTAGACTTGCTTGGTATCCTCAAGTACCATCAATCACCCAATGCAGGCAACATGCACACCATTTGCAGCTCACCTTCCAGAGAAAATGACATCAAGATCAATACCACAGCCAGAGAGGTGCATCTCCAGATGTGACGATCCATCTTCTTTGTGTGGATGTGTGCTCCTCCAAGGAGTATCCCATTATATAGCCCCGCAGAGTAGACACACTCTACCACAGAAGTACACTCGTGTATGATATCATATTCCACTGCAAGTCCACCGCACATGTGTACAACAGACATGTAGGACAGACTTCCTCAAATCCACCAGGCAAATACACAATATCGACCCAATTATGCGGAAGACATTATTATAGTACAGCCACTTGGCAGTCCGTCCTGGTGGAGGAAATTACTTTCAGTACCATATTTGGTCAAATCATTTCACCAGAGGTGTGGGCGGTTCGAACTGATGTCATTCGGAATCCTGAGATTACCATGTGTACAGTCCTCCTCACCTTTGGACGACCTAAGTGGTTACCAGGTTGGTGGATAATGCATAACGTAATATTCACCTGCAGTGTTGGCAACTGAGGCTGACATCATTTGGAAGCCTAAAACTACCATGTGTACAGTCCTTCTCACCTTTGGTTGACTTTGAGAATTTGAAGTGTTTCACATGTGGACTCCTACAAGCATTAAGCTACAGTGTTGTCTGCTCGTTTCCAATCCCAATCTCAAAAGTGGAACTGGGTTTGTATGCGGGAGACCGTGTTGGCAGGTTGTACAATCTCCCAAAATATAATTAATGGGAGGATAGTCTGGATATGCTAGACCATGTTGGAGGTAGTTGGCTATTAACTGACATGGGATGTAGGAGAATCACTACAAGTTATCTCTGTCCCAAAGTAGTCGAAGGGGAAACATACGTATTTTTGACTTTGCTGGTCAATGCCAATACCTCGTATTGTTGTATTGTATTGCCTACCTAATATCTGTGTCTCCCAAAGTAGTCAAAAGGGAATGTATCATTGACATTGTTGGTGCAAAACCAACACCTTGTTTGCATGTATGCCTTTATCTCTTATCCCTGAACCATCCACCTTGCACTAGGGCTGGGAATCAGCTGTAATTTTCAAATCAATTACCAATACATATTAAGCGATTGATTGACTAATCATCGGAAGTAATTAAGTGGGCGTAACCGGAAACCACTCCCACTTTATTAGACTGAAAGTCATCCAATAGACGTGAAGTGAAGTCCATAGAGTCCTTGTCACAATTCAGGTACAAACTTGAACCCATGGAGTGAAGGTTCTGGGTGGGGATGGCTGCCCCACCCAATCACTTAATTACTTCCTGTAATTAATTGATTTGCTTGCACTGCTAATGATAGTCAGATTTGAAATGATAATCAATTGATCGTCCTGGCACTACCTTGCACGTTCAATGCATCTTACATCATCCAACCAGATCGGTCCCAATCCTCTTCTAAAATGAGCTCTTTGATATGCTGAGACAGCTCCAGGAAATCCCAGTTCTCAACAGACAACTCCAGCATCAGTTAAGTTCCATCCATCATTACACAGTACCCCATGCTCCTCTGTAGAATACCTCCACACGTCCTTCGTGTGGACCACGCCCACCAACAGGTGGGATATCAGCGGTTAGTGTAGGTGTATCACTACAGCGAAACATAAAGAGAAGAGGTACAGAATTCAGTAAATCACAAAGTTTATGAGTATATTTCACATACTAATAATCATATTGCTGTTGTTACTACACACAACTATGTGGTCAGTGCATGATAATAAAATAGCCAGGAAGTTTAAGTGGTTACCAGGTTGGTGGACAACACAATGTAATATTCACCTGCAGTGTTGGCAACTGAGGCTGACATCATTTGGAAGCCTAAAATTACCATGTGTACAGTCCTTCTCACCTTTGGTTGACTTTGGGAATTTGAAGTGTTTCACATGTGGACTCCTACAAGCATTATGCTACAGTGTTGTCTGCTCATTTCCAATCCCAATCTCAAAAGTGGAACTGGGTTTGTATGAGGGAGACAGTGTTAGCAGGTTGTACAATCTACCAAAATATAATTAATGGGAGGATAGTCTGGACATGCTAGACCACTGCCTTAGCCTTCTTTTAGAGCAATGATAGTCTGTCAAAATGTGAGTGTGTTGGCTACAGTTCCTGTGTAATCTCACCAGTAAATGGAATGCAGAGTTATCATATTGGAGTGCATAATTATTATAACAGTCCCACATCTAACTGTACTTCATTGAGCTGTTTGAATTAGTAATGACGGGTTATTATTATGATAATGACGTACAGTATCGTGATCTTAACATCTAGGCAGTGATTATACTAAACACTAACGGGCTCATGGCGGACGCTGATCGGATGGGAGGGCCGTGGTCTCGAACTTCTCCTCGCCGCAGCTGCGGGTCACTTTCCGACGGGGACAGTCGTCACAGCGCAAGTGGATTGCACAATCTGTTCGAAGGGGCAAATGGTCCGGATACGTAAGACCATATGGGAGGCGGAGTTGACCGGATAACTAAAATGGCGTCTAGGAGCAAAGAAATAAAGATCGTTAGAATTCTCCTAATAGGCGACCGTGAGTGTGTCTGTAAACTAATTTGTGGCATACATAGGAGGTTTTTAGGGTGTGCAAAGTTACTTCACACTTCAATGAACTTCGTTCCGAGTGGGAGAACTGCATTCCAATATATCAGTTTAAGGTCCTTTGATAACGGGACCTCTTGGACCGACCCTCGGCGGTTCTTCCACGGTGTATCGTGTGTAACGGGAGCTAATTAATCTAATTTGCTTTTGATCTCGCGAAGAATAGACTTGTTCAAGTCACGGGTAACTGATATGACATAGAATCATTTTATCTTTATTGTCTTTTCTGCAGCCGAAGCAGGGAAGACCTCCGTTATTCTTGCTTTGGTTGGGGAAGAATTTCCTGAAGAGGTTTGTTGATGAATCATGCAGTTCTCGATGGAGATCCCGACGGTGTGTGCTTTGAGAGTCCTGTTTTCCCTCGGCCCAGGTCCCCCCCAGGTCGGAGGAGATCACTATCCCCGGGGACGTGACACCAGAGAAGGTCCCCACCCACATAGTGGACTATTCCTGTGAGTTCTGCTGCACTGCCACCAGGTGGGTCTGTGTGTAGTCTTCGGTGTTCAATCTTGTTAGCTCAAGAACAAAATGAAGACCAATTGAGAACAGAAATTAAAAAGGTGAGTGTGTGTGGTGTGTGTATTCAGTGTGTGTGTGTGTGTGTGTGTGTGTGTGTGTGTGTGTGTGTGTGTGTGTGTGTGTGTGTAGTCTACTAATGGTCTACTGTTGTCATCTTGTTCTTAGAGCGATGTTGTGTGTGTTGTTTATGATATTTCAGAAGATAAAGCTTTAGATAAAGTGAGGGCAAGATGGTTCTCCTGAGCTAGTGTGTACCGCTCTTCACCGCCACTCACTCCACCCTACAGATCACAAGTTACTGGTTACCGCTCATCCGACGGTGCTCGGGGGATGTACCAAAGCCTGTTGTATTGGCAGGGAACAAGGTGAGGTAGGGCTACCCCTGTATGGTAGGGTGAGGTAGGGTTACCCCTGTATGGTAGGGTGAGGTAGAGCTACCCCTGTATGGTAGGGTGAGGTAGAGCTATCCCTGTATGGTAGAGTGAGGTAGAGCTATCCCTGTATGGTAGGGTGAGGTGGGGTGGTGGTATGTTATTTCAACTTTGCTCATTCTTGCTCCTTGTCCAGGCCGACCTCCCGTATGATCAGGACCTTCAGACTGAGGTTTGTTCTCACCCGTGGGTGGTGGGCAGTCCGTAGGTGGTGGGCAGTATGTGGGTGGTGGGCAGTCCGTAGGTGGTGGGCAGTATGTGGGTGGTGGGCAGTATGTGGGTGGTGGGCAGTATGTGGGTGGTGGGCAGTCCGTAGGTGGTGGGCAGTATGTGGGTGGTGGGCAGTCCGTAGGTGGTGGGCAGTCTGTGGGTGGTGGGCAGTCCGTAGGTGGTGGGCAGTCACAATTGATATGGTGCTATGTTGTATCTGTGTAGAGACTGACTTCCATTTTAAATACATATACTGAAGTTGAAACTGGTCTTGAGGTATGTTTAAGTGTGTGTATGTATGTATATATATTACTCTATTGGGCTTTTGTTTGATTTGACTTCCAGTGTTCAGCCAAGGACTTGAGTAACGTTTCTGAACTTTTCTATTTTGCTCAAAAAGCAGTTCTCCATCCAACAGCTCCCCTGTATTCCCCCGATGAGAAGCAGGTGTGTGTGTGTGTGTGTGCGTTGGTGTGTGTGTGCATGTGTGTGTATGTCCTGTGTTAGTAGTCAGGACGTGTCTTCTCTCTGCTGTAGCTCAAACCAGAGTGTGTGATAGCACTGCAGCGTGTCTTTAGGGTGAGTCTCTGCATCAGTCCCACTTCACTGCTCCCGTCAGTTGTGCAATGAACGGATGTTCCCAACAGGTATTCGACCAAGATGGTGATGGGGCACTCAACGACAGAGAGTTGAACCACTTTCAGGTCAGTCACTACTCACCACAAATGCCTCTCCTCTCAACCATCACCCTTCACCATTCACCCCTCATCCCTCACCCCTCACCCCTAACCACTCACCACTTAACCCTCATTCTTCACCTTTAACCACTTACCACTCATCTCTCACCCTCACCCCTACCACTCACCACTTAACCCTCACCCCTCACCCCTCCCCCCTCACCAGTCACTCGGTGATGGACTCGTGTGTTACTACCAGTCTGGTGTGTTGTGAGTATTCATGTGTGGCTTGTTTCCTTGTTCTCAGGTGAAGTGCTTTGACTCTCCTCTCCCAACCCATGCTCTGCAAGAGATAAAAGCACTGGTGGCTAGGAACACTCTTAGTGGAATCAACGAGGACGGGCTAACCATGGAAGGTGCTGTGTGTACTGCGTGTACTGTGTGTACTGTGTGCTGTGTGTACTGTGTGTACTGTGTGCTGTGTACTGTGTACTGTGTGTACTGTGCATACTGTGTGTACTGCGTGTACTGTATGTACTGTGTGTACTGTGTGTACTGTATGTACTGTGTGTACTGTGCATACTGTGTGTATTGTGTGTATTGCATTGCTCAGGGTTTCTATTCCTTCACAAGCTGTTCATCCAGAGAGGCAGGCATGAGACCACATGGAGAGTATTGAGGAGCTTTGGCTACTCAAACCAGCTGGAGGTGAAGGAGGAGTACCTTCAACCCAAGTATGACCTCACACTGGAGGGTCCAGCTGCTGTGTTTCAAGTTTTTTTTTTTTCCATTCCAGTTTCAATGTTCAACCTGGTTGTGGAGTGGAACTGAGTGATATAGGAATTAGATTTCTGAAGGACCTTTTCATAAAGTATGATAAGGTATTTAGCCTACCTTTCTGTGTGTGCCTGTGCCTGTGCCTGTGTGTTGTTCAGTGTAGCTAGTCAGTTTCTTGTTTAGTTGATTTTTGACTAGTTCATTTGTTGTTGCTCAGGACAAAGACCAAGCCTTGTCTCCTGAAGAACAGGAAGTGAGTGTTAATCCACTTGTTTCTGTAGCTTTAAGTACACTGGTCCTCCGATAGTGCTAGTCCTCACCCACTGGTCCTCCGATAGTGCTAGTCCTCACCCACTGGTCCTCCGATAGTGCTAGTCCTCACCCACTGGTTCTCCGATAGTGCTAGTCCTCACCCACTGGTCCTCCGATAGTGCTAGTCCTCACCCACTGGTTCTCCGATAGTGCTAGTCCTAACCCAGTGGTCCTCCGATAGTGCTAGTCCTCACCCACTGGTCCTCCGATAGTGCTAGTCCTCACCCACTGGTCCTCCGATAGTGCTAGTCCTCACCCACTGGTCCTCCGATAGTGCTAGTCCTCACCCACTGGTCCTCCGATAGTGCTAGTCCTCACCCGTGCATGGTGTCCTCCCTTCCTCCCCCCAGGACATGATAGCGGTCTGTCCCGAGTACCCGTGGGACCAGGAGTTGATAGCTCTCACTGTGGGCACCAACACAGAAGGAAACATCACAATTGAAGGATTCATAGCATTTTGGGCGTGAGTGGGCGGGGTTTGATAAGAAAGAGGTGTTAATGACGGGCGTGAGTGGATGTTGTTTTCAACATCATCCAATGGACATGTGACTGTAGTGGCTGGTGCAGATGTAGGGAGTATGTGAAAATTGATTGGTTAGTGTGACCATCACATGTCAAACATTCAAGCCATTAAGAACAGCCCATTCCATTCCAACCCTCCTACTGGAGTCGACGTTGAAGTCTTAATGGTGTATAATTGGTAGAGGATGGCCTTGCTAATGGTGTTGAAGGGTCTTTTTTGTGTTAGTACATTTCTCGACTTGTTGGCTTTTCTGGTTAGGCTACAGACAGCAATGGACTACACATTCACTTTGACCTTCCTCGGGTGGATGGGGTTCCCTGTGCTGGAGAGCTGTAACCTAACTGCTGCTATTAAAGGTGTGTGTGTGTGTGTGTGTGTGTGTGTATGTGTGTGTGTGTGTGTTTGCGAGCATGTGTGTGTGTGTGTATGTGTGTGTGTGTGTGTGTGTGTGTGTGTGTGTGTGTGTGTGTGTGTGTGTGTGTGTGTGTGTGGCCTATATTTTTGTAAATTGACTACTTTCATTTCCCATCACTGCAGAGGTGAGACCAAATGATGTTCAGAAGACAGTGTACCAGTGTCGACTGATGGGGAACAGAGGATCTGGGAAGGTAGGGGGTGGAGTCTGGAGGGGTGTAGGGCGGTGCTGCTGATAATGTTCTATTCTTGTTAGACTGCGTTTATCCGAGGACTAGTGGGGAAACAGGAGGTATGTACACCCTGTGTGTGTGTGTGTGTGTACATGTATGTGTGTGTGTGTGTGTGTATGTTTGCAAGTATGTGTATATAGGGGTGTGAACCTAAGGTGTGTCCTTTGTTGGAGTTGTGGGTGTACCATATACTCCTTGTTCACACAGGATCTAATCCACATTGATGGTGAAGAGGAGAATGTAGCTATTCGAAAGATGACCGTTGCTGGCTCTCCCATCTACCTAGTGGTGTGTGTGTGGTGTGTGTGTGTGTGTGTGTGTGTGTGTGTGTGTGTGTGTGTGTGTGTGTGTGTGCGCGCGCGTGTGTGTGTGTGTGTGTGTGTGTGGTGTGTGTGTGTGTGTGTGTGTGTGTGTGTGTGTATGTGTGAGTGTGTGTGTGTGCATGTGTGTGTGTGTGTGCGTGTGTGTGTGGTGTGTGTGTGTGTGTGTGTGGTGTGTGTGTGTGTGTGTGTGTGTGGTGTGCATGTATTGTGTAGTTTCAACATCCTCCCTTTGTCGCTGTTGCCCCCTCTAGTTGCATGAGAACACTACTCTATTGGAGGGCATCAACGCGGTGCTGGAGGGGTGTGACACTGTGTGTCTGCTGTATGACCAGTCCAGTAGGGACTCCTTCAGACATGCCGTGGAGCTTTACGTGAGTTCAGGGGGCGTTGACAAGGATGAGGGGTGTGGCAGTGGGTGTGGCAGTGGAAAGTGGTGTGTTAGTGGGAAGTGGTGTGTTAATAACAATGTTAAACTTGATGGGAATGTTAGTTGGCGCATCAGTGGGTGTGTCAGTGGGTGTTACCCCCTATACACAGCGCACCATCAGAACGGCATCGCCCGAAGTGATTCCATGTGTGTTTGTAGCCACAAAGTCTGATCAACCCAAGGTACAACAGGTATGTATGTGTGTGCAGTAATACTTTAATATGGACAATATAAATGATATATAAATAAACTTGTGTTACTATTGTACAGGACTTCAACATGACTCCGGAGAATTTCTTCAAACAATTGGGACTAGGACCACCTCTGGTAAGTGACCAGTGTGTGTGTGTGTGTGTGTGTGTGTGTGTGTGTGTGTGTGTGTGTGTGTGTGTGTGTGTGTTGTCACTTTATTTCCCAATGGCTGATGGTTGCTGTAATTGTAATTCCATGTGGTATTTGTTGTCTTTTGTTGTTTATTGTGATGTCTATTGACGCAATTGCAGAGAGTGTCAAAAAATTCTAAGGAATCATTAGAAGCTGCTTATAGAGCCATCGCATCCATAGCCAAGGACCCGTGAGTAACTCCAAGTGCTAACTTATGATTCTCTGCAAATTGTCCCTGTCGATCTCAACCATCTTCTCACAGAGCCAGTAGCTTCAGTCCCGGACCAGCCATACCACCATGGATAAAGTATTTAGGGATCGGCATCAGTGCGTTGATAGGAGTTGGAGTGGTTTTAGCGTTTGTAACTCTTCGGAACCGAATTCTGGCCAACTAGCAGCCGCTGTACGGCGAACTATGAGTACTATAATAATTATTATATGGTCATTATCATTGTTCAGTTGTCCGTGATATAATGCAAGATTCATGTAATGTGAACGGATACTAGAAAGGTAGTATACGGAATAAAAATGTCGGGCACTGCCTTCGAGGGAGCGGTTTGTACTCTCTGTCAAGATCCCTTCGACGATTCTGAATCTGTCATCAACTCTGGCGGAGAACTCTGGCATCAAAGATGCTTCGTGTGAGTATATAACTCATACGATCGGTAAAGAATTAGGTAGTTTGTCCACGCATCAATATTGCGAATACCGTATTCTTGATTTTCCTCAATGTTCATGATCTACTTCTTTGCCTCACGTACGATAGATGCGTTCAATGTTTCCAGCCTTTTCCTGAGGGAGTCTTTTTTGAGGTAAGTGTGATATGTCCTCCAACACAATCTCGGTTACTTAACATCTTCATGTACATCTGGTCCCGTAGCACGAAGGACGCAAGTACTGTGAGCATGATTTTCAAACTCTCTTTGCCCCTGCCTGTTCTGGATGTGGTGAGTGAAAAAATGATTGCATAATATCGACAATAAATTCCATGATATTATCCCGTTAGTGTGTGGATGTACAACCACACTATTGGACTTAGACATGTTAGATGTAAGTAGTACCACACTCCTCGTGGGATGTACAGTAACTACTGATTTCCTCTAAAGCTCACACTCACCCATTACCTGATACCCCGTGACTCCACTAGTACCATCCCAAGGGACGTCCTCAAATCACCACTCCACTCCATCACAGACTCATCTCTCTCACTCTCCCCCCTTCTCTCTCACACATTCCTTGTCTCTCTCTCCCTCTCTACTCCTTGTCTTCTCCCTCACCCATCCTCTTGGACTGTTTATAGGTGATTTCATCATCGGGCGTGTGATTCGAGCCATGGCGGCCACCTGGCATCCGGGCTGCTTCAAGTGCATTCTCTGCCATCGAGAACTAGCTGACGTGGGCTTTGTCAAGCACAAGGGAGGAATGTGGGTCACTCTGTGTAGGTGAACTGTCAACTTGCCATCATTATTGTTTTCTCCACTGTGTCGCTGGCAGGCCACTTTGCAAGCCTTGCAACGCTGAGCTCAAAGGTGAGTTGAGTTGACACAGGAGTGGGCTGGGGCTTGTCGTTGAAATGAGGTGCTTCCATCTGTACAGATTCTGGAAAGAGGTTCTGTGCCAAGTGCAAGTTAGTTTATGGAAAAAATTACCAATATTCTGAATGTTGCCACCTTTGTTTCCCGGGAGACGTCACTTGATAGCTCCACCCACTCTGCCTGCAGTCTACCAATTCATGGAGAGCACATTGTGTACCGGACAGAGCCAGTTCACCCAAATCACTTCTCCTGCAAGTGCTGTGGGTATGTGCCTTGTGTGCTGTGTGTATTGTGTGTATTGTGTGTGCTGTGTGTACTGTATGTACCATATATGTACTGTATGTACTGTGTGTACTGTATGCACTAGGTCCATGTATGCTGTTCTTTTTAGAGAGATTTTGACCCCTAAAGCTAGGGAGAAAGACGGTGAGCTCTACTGCTTGCGTTGCCATGACAATGCAGCGTCCATATGTGGTGGTTGTAGGAGACCCATTGAGGGCCGCATCATCCATGCACTGACAAGGACGTGGCATCCAGAGGTGGGTGGGGCCTTGGGTGTGGTCCTGTGTAGGGAGGAGTAGTTGGGTGTGGTCCTGTGTAGGGAGGAGTAGTTGGGTGTGGTCCTGTGTAGGGAGGAGTAGTTGGGTGTGGTCCTGTGTAGGGAGTAGTTGGGTGTGGTCCTGTGTAGGGAGGAGTAGTTGGGTGTGGTCCTGTGTAGGGAGTAGTTGGGTGTGGTCCTGTGTAGGGAGGAGTAGTTGGGTGTGGTCCTGTGTAGGGAGGAGTAGTTGGGTGTGGTCCTGTGTAGGGAGGAGTAGTTGGGTGTGGTCCTGTGTAGGGAGGAGTTGGGTGTGGTCCTGTGTAGGGAGGAGTAGTTGGGTGTGGTCCTGTGTAGGGAGGAGTAGTTGGGTGTGGTCCTGTGTAGGGAGTAGTTGGGTGTGGTCCTGTGTAGGGAGGAGTAGTTGGGTGTCGGCCTGTGTAGGGAGGAGTATTTGGGTGTGGTCCTGTAAGTTTGTGATAACCAAAGTACGTACTTCTCTGAATGTAGCACTTTGTGTGTGCCAGCTGTGAGAAGGCCTTCGATGGAAGAAGACACTACGAGAAAAAGGGGCTGGCCTACTGTGAAACTCACTACACAGAGGTGAGATCACCATGGCAACCAAATCCGATGACTGTTGACTGTTTTTATTTATTTTTTGTAATGATAATTCATTCAATGCTGTTTGCTGGTTAGTGCTGTTGGTGCTTGTGGTGCTGGTGGTGTGTGTGGTGCTGGTGGTGGGAATAGTGCTGGCACTAACAGGAACAATGTGTTCTCTTTGTCCATTGAATTTCATCTGTTCTTGTTTTTCAGTTATTTGGAGAAATTTGCTTCAGCTGTGGACGCCCCTGTACCAGTGATGACAGTAAGTGGTGACAGTTTACCTCAAGTGTTGAGTCAAACACTAAACTGTCAAGTTATTAACTGTTCATTCTCTGTGTATATTGTAGTTATTCGTGCATTCGGTAAGCATTGGTGCAACAGCCACTTCCGTTGTGTAGCCTGTGATCTGAGCCTAGCAATCAAGTAAGTTGTGTGTGCAAGTGTGTGCAAGTGTGTGTGTGTGTGTGTGTGTGTGTGTGTGTGTGTGTGTGTGCGTGCGTGCATGCGTGTGTGTGTGTGTGTGTGTGCACGTGTGTGATCTCATGTTATATCTGCAGTGTGTGTTTGTGGATATTTATCTACAAGAGTTTACATGTGATCCTAGTGTCCCCTTCCCCCCACCCCCTAGGGGAGGTGCTCACTATGTTGATGCTGACGAGCGTCCATACTGTAAGAAATGCATGGAGAAGTTCCCTCAAGAATATCGTAAAAGATTGAAGCAGAGAAAAGAGTCTTGATCCAGCGTTTTCCCCAGGCCAAAGTGTAGTTTTCCTCTAACACTGTACTCCTAGCGATGTTTGTAGATTGTAGCTTAACTATTTTATCCAATTACCAATTATCACCGTGTGAAACCAACGATTGAGAGATGTTTCATTGGTTTGGTTAAGTTAATGAATAATTAGCAATAATGTAATAATGTAGCATAATAAAATTACTAGAAAATGTTGGTAGTTGATGCACATTCTAATTCCTCCATCAGATGTCGGCCACCTTGATAGGTTTATGCCAACATCGTCATAACAACAGGTTATATCTGTAACAGAATTAGAGTGTACACAGGGTCCAGGGAATTTCCCTAAGATCATTTATCATGATCAGTAGCGCATGGACGACGCACGGCTGCTGATGACCTATAGAAAAAGTAATAGAAAAACCACATGATTGTCACATGACCACACAGACATGAGCAAGGCATCATGCAAGACATGGCAGACTACAACCATCATTGGACAGTGGACATTAACATCTCACTGATTTATTGGAATGATTTTCGCAATTATGCATAATATAATATTTCATATTAACTCATTATCAACTCAGTATTATATAAACTAACAGCAATAAATGAAGCCACAAAGGTTCTACAATTCGCTCACTAAATTACACAACAATACAGTAAGAGTACGTATCACAAACACACAGTTGAGCCTCATACACAGATTGCTAAATGTTATTGAGGATTTGTTCGGCTAGTTGGCTGGACTTTGGGTGACAAGCAACTTTGACTATGTTAAGAGGCTTGAAGTTCACACACGGAGGAGGTGGGGGCTCTTGGGACGTTAGCTGGACCAACACGAACCAGACCACATCAGGATAAAAACGGGATACTTCTTTCACACACTCGACAGCTGTGGATCGCAAGCAAAGTGGTTGATCTGGAGAGAAGTAAGGCACACAGGCATGTACAACCATCTCCACATCCTCTCCTCTCAGATCAAGCTCCTTAGTGAAGTGACCGATGTGCTCTAAAATCATCTTCTGTAGTTTGAACAGTTGGCTTTGATGATATAGCTCATTTGGGTTGCTGCTCTCAACTGCCAAATTCTTCAGACGTCTTGTGAGAGACGGCCATATTTCCTTGGAAACTCGTCTCCGGAGGAAGTCTCTACATGTCTTCGTCAGCACATGGAGCAGTTCAACTGCTTTAGTTGTCACAAGAACGCTGGAGTCAGAGAACCTCCGCACGAATGACGGCCAAATTTTGTGCACCTGAGGAAGCAGGCTACTTTCTTCAAACTGCAATGCTGTGACACAGAGGCTTACACTGCTCAGAACAGTCAGCCTTGTCTTGTCGGATATTGCAGGCAGATAGTGAGGGGCACGTTCCAGTATACTGACAGCCATTTTGAGGTCCAGAGGAAGTTGTTTCTCTGGTGCTGCATAATCGGGCACAGTTGTCTCATCATCACAGTGACTGTCTTCATTCATAGGGTGTCCATTTTGATCGCTGTCCTCCCCTACAAAAGGCTCCTGGGTAGAACAATTGCCTGATGACTTCCAATACTCCTCAAAGAAAGCAACTGCTTTTCCCGGAGATAGAGCTTCTTTTTGAGGGACATCTGAGTTTGGTTGCTCTACCTGCAGACCGTGTCTGCTCTGGGAGGTCTTCGCTGATACGCACCTGGCTGCCACCTCTAACACACTCCACACCCTGTCCATCTGCTCTTCCTGGTACAGATCTAGGCTATGCAACAGCTCTTCCACAGAGTCTGTAACTAACGGCAACACATCCACTGACCCATACTGCAGTAAGGCCGTCATCGCAACAGTGGATTCGGGATACATATCAATGTGCCTCAGTTTGAGAGAGATGGAGTTGACAAGGTAGTCTGCATTGGTCCTGAGCAGGTCACCCAGTGAGCCATAGCCACAGTTATCCACAATGTCTTGAAGAGCATAGAAAGCCGAATGGGATATGGTTGAGTTGGCATCCCCCAGCTTCTGTAGGAGGGGATACAAGGTTGTCATCAGCAGAGGATTGAAGTCCTCTCCAAGGACCACTGCACATATCCGGACACAATCCAAGACACAAGTGAGCAGTACGACGTTGCCTGACAACTCTTTCAAGGTTTTAGCTTTGGAACGCTCGTTCTTAACGATCTCCAAGTTCGTGTGTAGACTTGACCTTTGACCTGTTCCAGTTTCAACATTCCAGATTTCTGGTTTGAGTACAACGCCCACACAACGGCGAACCACTCGGATGAAGGAACATTTTTCTTCCTCAGATCTCCTCTTCTTCCCAGCTCCAAGGAGAATGCGACCCAACATAATGACAGCCTCTGTTCTAAGCTGCCGAGTGGAGGTGATGACATCAATCAGATGCTCCACTAGCGGGAGACAAGGGCTGTGATACCCCAACAAACTACAAATCTCGTAGAGAACTCTCTCCACGTCACTGCTGTGAAAGTGGACAAATTGTAGTCGTCTGATCCATGTTGACCCACTGGCAGGCTCGGCAATGGTGGGGGCTACCCTCTCCTCCAGCACATGCATGTTGGACGGATCAACCTGTAGGGACTTGAGAAGGGCTGCGGTCAAGGACGAGAGGTGGGCGTGGGAGTTGACCAGCCCGGACACGTGGGGACCCAGGACCTTCAAATAACCAGCCAACAGACAGTAAGTGGCTATTTTCTCCGAATCACTTTGTGAGAAAAGAATACGATTGAGATCTGTGGAGAGATTAAAGAGGCTCTCCTCCAACTTGTACTTGAGTTGATAACCGGTCTCCTTGTCCATTTGTGCAGAGACGCTGTTCAGACTCAGTTTAGCCAGTGCCGCTACATCTGGTCTCGCATTCTGTGTCAATGCTACAAGAGCCTCACAGCAAGGGAGCACAGCCTTGTGAAGAGAGGAGGAACAGTGCTGAAGAAAAGTGTGGCTTACGGTTACTATAGCAACATGTACTCTCCATGCCGGGTGAATAACCTGACCTAGCACTTTGATCAGAAGTGCGGAGACTTTAGTGGCCGATTCCTCCAGCCAAGCTGCATTCCTCGTGACCTTCAAGGGAGTGTTATTTTTCGGTTTCCCTTCCCATTTGGAATCAGATTGGGTTTTGACGTGTGAGGCAAATGTATTTGGGAGCAAAATAGCTACAAATCTTATCAGAACCAGCGCAGCTGAGGTGACCACGAGTGAGCTGGTCTTCCTATCTCCAGTGATGATCTTGGTCAGAGAGAGTACCACTCCGGGTAAAAACGAAGACAGACAGTTGACGATTACATCATCTTGGCCAGTTGAAGGGGGTTCCCCTAGTATCTTACTCATACTCTCTAAATACATGAGTGGCAAAATGCCAGGAGAAAAAGCATTTCCGAGATGATCAAGGTTCTCTTCATCCTTTTCTTCCTTCTTTTCGCCCTCACCAACCACACCTTCATCAACCACACCCTCACCAGCCACACCATTGTCACACACACCACCGCTCCTCACACCCTCCTTGCCCCTACTGGGTCCCACGGTGGTCCAGTTATCCCCTTCTTCTCCCGCAGCAGGAGGTGCTCTGGGAATGAGGCTCACAATCGGGACTTTCAGACCAGAAAAGGCACAGAGACTGTCCATACAGAGCAGTTTCACTTGGATGGATGTCTCCTCTTGTGCCATCCTCAAAATGGCTGCAATGCAGTGACCCACCATAAGCAAGTCCTCATCCGCATACAGAAATCCAACTTGCTCCTCCGTCAAATGTTGCAACAGGAGACACAGCAGTCTCAGTGTGCACTCCTGGAGGTCTTCTGAGAGATGAGGGAGACCAGGACTTGAGCTATCCACTTGGCCCAACAACACGCATAAGAAACTGAAGAACATGTTGAACGTCTCCAGCGAGATGATGTGTGTTCGGTCCCACAACTCTGCCAAACACTGCAACATACTCTCGAGGAATCTCCCACTATTGAGGAGTTCCTTCCGCTGTTGAAGTATCATTTTGAATGGGAAAAGTACATATTCACCCATATTCGGAGGGATTTTATGCTCCACGCGAACCAGGGAGTCTCTCAGGGTGAGGAGACTAGCAATGGTGGGTGCTCTCATGACATCTACACATAGTGGTCGCAATATACCAAACAGTGCCTTATCCTCTGTTTCCATCCCGATTTAAGCTAGAAAAAGCAGATTTGAAACTGGGATAGAGGAAGTCTATAAAGATATCTTTTCTATACTTCGAAAACACTCACTATCATATAAATGGGAAGATAGCTTACTTATTTGATGGTTCTGTAGTGGTGTCTTCTTTATTCTCGTCCTTCTTATCGCCTTGAGGTTTCTTTCCAAAGAAGGATTGGATAAAGGACCACAGAAACAGAACCAGTGGAATGAGAATACACGTCACTCAGACCATCTTACTGCCAGTCACCGTCTATTATGGAATTTGCCTGTATAGGTTCCTTGACGATTTCTAAACAACACAAAAGGATTAATAATTGAAGGTTTACGATAAAGTAAGTCAGAATTCAACCAGTCTATGATTCAATATACCTACCGCCGGAGAAGAGACGACCTGTACTACGAGTAAAATTGGATTTATATTGTTTTTACGTGTTTTCTTTAATATAATATTCACAATACTCCAACGGCGAGTTCCCCTTTCCGGTGGAAGCCAATGACGTCACTCGCTTCCATATTTGGATATTACAGGACGGTCCCAAAAGACCTCGAGATACTAGTTTCGCCAGAAGAAAATCGACTTATTTTACCACTTTGCCTTCTCAAGTGAAGCGATTCGACTGTTG
>OZ026560.1:152500-155000 GCA_964020155.1 Chondrilla cf. caribensis
GTACCCTATAGCGGGAATTTTCGTGGATTTCGCGGTTGGCCTGTCATACCAAATTTGACCCCCCCCCCCCCCAAAACAATCAGACCCATGGGGTCAAATTTGGTTGCTGTTTTGAGCCCCATGGGGTCAAATTTGGTTGCTGTTTTGAGCCCCATGGGGTCAAATTTGGTTGCTGTTTTGAGCCCCATGGGGTCAAATTAGGTCGTGGCTACAGGCCTAACATCTGCGACAATAAAATCCACGAATTAGGCATTCTCGTTGTTCCATCACGTGACTGTGGCCAGCATCCGTGAAAATTTTGTCCCACAAAAATTTCCCGCTATACAGTATGTTATATTTGTGTACGTACGTATGTTCTCTCCCTGTACTTCGGTAAGCACTCAGCAATACTATATTTAGTACAAGTGGAATGAAAGAAAAATGCTAAAATTGTGGACTATACGGCAGATACGTCCATAACTGTTACATATGTATGTCCAGTGTGTGTAAGTAATTGTAATTGCTCAAAGTACTGTACGTGTTTGTCATGGAGATTACTTACCTGAACCACTGGTGGTAATGGTAGTGGTAGTCTGGTCTTGGGATGTCAAGGTGATTGTAATGGTGATTGAAAACTAGTGAACTGTGTCACCTCGACACAGCTGTACACACGTACATGCCTGCCCCCACGGACACATATTGCTACGTATACGTAGGCAAACCCAGGGCATATCTAGTGTGGTGTGATCCACTGAAGAATGTGCAGGTCAATAGCAGTAATGGGAGAAGTGTTGCCACTCATCCTGTCACTATTATTAGAACACCAATCACCCCACTTGGATGGCATGTGGTGTGTGTATGCACTTCCTGCTCAGTGAAAAACAATCCCTTAACACAGGGACACTGGATGGAATTACGTACGTACGTATCTCCAGTTGTGTTTCTAAAACCCACTGTGAAGTGACTTAGTGGTGGGTGTATGTATGTGGGTGTGGTTGGGGTCAATGTGTGCATGTACGTACATATGTATGTTAGCTTGTAGGGAGTATGTGTGTTTATTCCTTTGATATTCTCTCCCCACTCCCTCCACCCTGACCACTCCCTCCACCCTGACCACTCCCAACATACCTCCACCCTCACCACTCCCGACACACTTCACCACCCCCAACACACCTCACCACTCTCACCCCCTCCACCCTCACCACCCCTTCACATAGCTATCCCCACCTCCATAACACCCTCTCATACCTACGTACCTAGTAGTTGTACTCGACATCCTGTTTTGATAACTGATGATTCCTCTTCTATCATTTGTGGTATTCGAGCAATTTCCTGGTTTTTTATTCCAATTGGCAATGAATATCATTAAAACATCTATATAAAGTTCAGTACAGCATGACCTCCAGCGGTTTAGTGTGTTCTAGTGTACTTGAGCAGGGACCATCGAGGATTGGATAGGTACGTTTAGAGGGTCTTAGTTGTGAGATGCAGTCGTCCAAACACTGTCATTGACAACCAGCGATATTGACAAACCAGCGATATTGACAAATAAGCAATATTGATGGTGCTTTTACAGTCCTCTTCCTGTTTCTGTACACTGCGTACCTATTGTTGTTGTAACTGAAATTGAAAGCAGCCCGTCACTATCTTTGGTCGTCATCCCCTCCTGTTGTTATCCTGGGTCATCGTCCCCTCCTGTCGCTATCTTCGGTTGTTGTCCCCTCCTGTCGCTATCTTCGGTCGTTGTCCCCTCCTGGCGCTATCTTTGGTCGTCGTCCCCTCCTGCAGGTCTCCTTTGTTCTCAGAGCAACCAGCACAAGATGGGCAGGAAGAAGATTCACATTGCTCGCATATCCGAAGAGAGGAACAGACAGGTGAGTCCGTGCAGGGCCTTCAAACCTGGGTATGTACGTATGTCGGGGCATGGGAAGATGTAAATTATTAACGTAATATTCCCGACTCCGCCTCCTGTCATCCTTCCTGGCTCCACTTCCTGTCATCCTCCATTCTGACTCCACTTCCTGTCATCCTCTATTCTGTCTCTACTTCCTGTAACTCAAGTAGCTCCCACTTCCTGTTTGGTTTCCTTACTCCTTCCCAAGAATGCACTTCATCCACTTTCACTATGTCAGTACATTTAGTTGGATATCCTGCCCTGGTGCCACAGAGCATACTCAGTACATTAGTACCTGTACATGTGTGTGTGTGTGTGTTGTGTGTGTGTGTGTGTGTGTGTGTGTGTGTGTGTGTGTGTGTGTGTTTTGTGTGTGTTGTGTGTGTGTGTGTGTGTGTGTGTGTGTGTGTGTGTGTGTGTGTGTGTTGTGTGTGTGTGTGTGTGTATGTGTGTGTGTGTGTGTGTGTGTGTGTGTGTGATCCACCTATTGCAAACCTTACAAGTACCCACACCGCACGCGACTTCCTAGATCACCTTCAGCAAGAGGAAGCATGGTCTGTTGAAGAAGGCCTACGAACTGAGCATCCTTTGCGATGTGGAAGTAGCTGTTATCATCATCGGAGGAGG
>OZ026560.1:160000-187500 GCA_964020155.1 Chondrilla cf. caribensis
ACCCCACTAAGAGGTTAATGTGCAAGACACCAACATAAACACCACCCACCACACAATCACTTCCACACACCTTCTCCCTTCCAATGATGTACACGTTCTGAGCAGACAGTAAGAGCTCTCTTTTAACAGGCTTAAACCTTCGATCGTACTTGTTCACTTGGTGGGCAAATTCAATCCTCTCCCGACGACCTGCAGACAACCAATCACACATCACCACCACCCCAACAGGACCCCCCACCACCCCAACAGGACCACCACCACCCCAACAGGACCCCCACCACCCCAACAGGACCCCCATCATCCCAACAGGACCCCCACCACCCCAACAGGACCCCCCACCACCCCAACAGGACCCCCACCACCCCAACAGGACCCCCCACCACCCCAACAGGACCCCCACCACCCCAACAGGACCCCCCACCACCCCAACAGGACCCCCCACCACCCCAACAAGACGTTACACAGTTTAGCACAATGGCTCCACACTTCAATACAACTGCATTCACTTGAATACGAAGTAGTCACTCACAAGTTTCTCTATTTCGATATCTACAGGGAATTTCCCAAATTATACCATACACACTTCCAACCACTCACCAACAAGAGCCTTGATCGAAGGGTTATCCTCCAACCCAATGTAGTCACCAACAAAGTTCCGATTGATGCTCCCTCTCCTTCTTTCCTTCCTGTTCATCAATATGTCAGAAGCTGTAGGAACAAACACCACAAATAACTTACATCCTGGTACACACAGCCCACCCTCCATCCTGGTACACACAGCACACCCTCCATCCTGGTACACACAGCACACCCTCCATCCTGGTACACACCCTCCATCCTGGTATACACAGCCCACCCTCCATCCTGGTACACAGATAACACCCTCCATCCTGGTACACACCCTCCATCCTGGTACACACAACACACCCTCCATCCTGGTACACACAGCCCACCCTCCATCCTGGTACACACAGCACACCCTCCATCCTGGTGCACACACAGCACACCCTCAATCCTGGTACACACACAACACACCCTCCATCCTGGTACACACACAGCACACCCTCCATCCTGGTACACACACAACACACCCTCCATCCTGGTACACACACAGCACACCCTCCATCCTGGTACACACAGCACACCTTCCATCCAGTTGGAGGTACTGACCTTTCTTCTTGAGCTCATAGTAGTAGAGATGCGACTTGTGCTTCCTCCAGGCCTTCTGGATACGTCTGGCATAGATGTCGTACTTTCTCTCACGAAGCTCTTCCAAGAGGAAAAGCTACACAAGAGAAGGAGTGTGACCCATATATCCCCAGCACACCATACAACATACATGCACACCCTCACACACACGCACACACACACACACACACACACACACACACACACACACACACACACACACACACACACGAGGTATCTCCCACTCACTGATTCTGGGTTCTTGACAAAGACCTTTGACCTTCCCAGCTGCCACTGATCGGGGTCCATGTTGACGGCTTGCATGAGATGCTTAATACCGTCCGTGACACTCCCATGCCAACGGGGGTAGGTCTCTGGTGTTAGTATACAGTACCTATGGGGATATACGTACATGATCAACATCATGGAGGATTGCCATGGTAACACAACACACATTGACCAAGTATGGAGTTGTCATGGAAATGGACAAGGGAATCTCCACGGCAACTCAATTAACAGCATTCCCAAACATAACAACCTCACCTTCTGAGGAACTTGTCAAATTCTCTCCTGAAGGCAAATCCAGCTCTTCTGACTCGTATGTTCTCCTTGAGTCCGAGGTACTCCACCTGGTGCTTCACTCTGGAGGGGGGAATTCCCAACTCACAGTTGACAAACCACTACTGTGGCCATCATACATAGCGCACACAATACCTGTCAGTGTCAAAGTCGTGCGGACGTTTAGTCTCGTTAGGCTTGATGCATCGGATGTAGTGCGGCGTGCACTTGGTCAACCTGTCCACCAGGGTGTTGGCCTGGCTCTGCGTCCAGGGTGGAGGGTGGAGGGTGACACGGTGAGGGTGGAGGGTGACATGGTGAGGGAGGAGGGTGACACGGTGAGGGTGGAAGGAGACACGGTGAGGGTGGAGGGTGGAATGATGAGGGAGGAGGGTGAAATGATGAGGGAGGAGGGTGACATGGTGAGGGTGGAGGGTGACATGGTGAGGGTGGAGGGTGGAATGATGAGGGAGGAGGGTGACATGGTGAGGATGGAGGGAGATAGCATGTAGAACTTGGGGGGACTTACCCTAATCTTACTACCCGCTGTCGTTGGTCTGCCCCTCTTGTCCGGATTGATGTCGTCGGGAAACAGCGCTGCAATGAAGGCACTATAGGGGGAGACGTGAGCTATGTAACCCCCCACCCCCCACAGAGCCGGAACAATACACCTACTTCCCACTGGTCTGCATCAGCTCAATGAGATCTCTGTTCAACACATCCCTGTTACGTTCACAAAATCCCTCCGATTCATATGTTACCTAGGCAACCATGTAACAAGGCATGTTAAAATCACCCTTACTTTCTGTGGGTGGGTCACAGTAATAGGTGTGTCACAGTGATGGGTGGGTCGCAGTAATGGGTGTGTCGCAGTGATGGGTGGGTCGCAGTAATGGGTGTGTCACAGCAATGGGTGGGTCGCAGTGATGGGTGTGTCGCAGTGATGGGTGTGTCACAGTAATGGGTGTGTCGCAGTGATGGGTGTGTCACAGTGATGGGTGTGTCGCAGTAATGGGTGTGTCACAGTGATGGGTGTGTCGCAGTGATGGGTGTGTCGCAATGATGGGTGGGTGGCAGTAATGGGTGTGTCACTACTATGGGGTATGCACTATCTAACTAACTACTATTGAGAGGTGTGTCAGGTGGGTGTGTCAACTGACCTTCCCAGCATAGTGAATTATGGTAAATCCAGCAGCAAAACCGATGTAGTGGTTGGCTCCAGGAAGACCAGCATCTCCAAGTTTCTGTACCATACATACATTTGGTGAATAGTGTAACTAGTCATAACTGGTTGTAACTAGTTGTAACTGGTATACAATCACCATCCACATACTTGTAGCAGCTTCAGGTCGGCACCCTCACTTTGGCCGTGCATGGTGGCACACACGTCATCCAAAACAGACATTATCCCAGGGGGTCGCTGTGTGGGTGGGGCCAAGTAAACACAAGTGCCATCAAATGACTAACGACAGGGTCCTACTCACCTTGGACTCGATCAGCTCACACACAATTTTGTTGTTGAAGTACTCGATTGGTGTCCATTTAATCCCTTCCTGGACATACTCCTCCTGTACATCAGGCATGAGTGATGTAGGTGTCACATGACAATCACATGTGCATTGCAAGATGACGGTCACATGTATATCACATGATTGTCACATGATACCCACCTGTTCAGCTTTCAGAGTGAGCTCGATAAAGATTTGCTGAAGTTTCTCATTTACAAAGTTAATACAAAATTGTTCAAATCCATTTTTCTACACAAAAAGACAGTTCTCAACTGACAACATAGCAGGAATGAGCTAAATGTGAGCTGGTCTATCAAGATATACAGTTGATTCTCATTAATCCACTGTAAATCGTTTTCAAATAATATGATGGATAAACATGCTTAGCTGATTAGCAGGAGATTAGTACCTAAACATCCTATCGGTGCTGGGGAATTGTGGCAGGTGAGAGGTTCGGTGGGTGTCACACTGCACGCCAACACTGACCTGAAAGATCTCAAATCCATAAATGTCCAATATCCCAATGTTGATCTGCTGCCTCCTGGTCTCCATAGCCTTGTTCACCTCCTGGACCAAGTAGTCGAAGAGACGAGAATAGAGAGCCTTGGAGAGAGCATCTCTTGTGAAGGTAGCCTGCTCCACGTTGAGTGTGACGTTGAGTGTCTCCGACTTCCCTCCCCACTTGCTCTCCATCACACGACTGATGAAGCAACAAAGAAGGATCACACAACACACACACCACACACAACACACACAACACACACTCACATGCACATAAGTATGCATGTACACACGTGCACAAACATGCACACGCACATACGCGCGCACACACACACACACACACACACACACACACACACACACGCACACACACACACACTCACTGCACACACACACACACACACACACACACACCTGGTCAACTTTTCCTTTAACCTGTGTGAATCCACTGACAGAAGAAATCCAGGAAACTGCAAAACTATAAGAAACACCCACATCACCCCTGCCCCTCCCCTACCACACCCATCACAACCAACATCCATCATCTTCAGGAACAGCATAGTTGTTGAGCTCAGCAAATGAAATGTTTCCAAGATGGAGGATGCCGGCAATCAGAGTGAAAATGTGTCCTTGTGCGTCCGGAGATAGCCCTATGACATCCATAGCGTGCTGAGGAGTGGACCAGAGGAGTGGACCAGAAGTGAATACATACCACCATGGCAACATCATGTGATCACATCTCCATGACAACACAACATACCAGTACTTCTTGAAAGTCCTTGGTGTCATCCATGTCGTCCACGGTGTAGGTCCCACTTTGGTTCAAGTAGTAGTAGTAGTCCATGCTGGTCAGTCCTAGGCTCTCTGTGGGGGAGAGGAGGCGTGGCAGGGGGAGTGGCACAAATACACTGACATGTACACAGATACACACACACACACACAAACACACGTGACACACACACACACACACACACAGGGACATACAGACACACACACACACACACACACACACACACACACACACACAGGGACATACAGACACACACACACACACACACACACACACACACACACACACACACAGGGACACACACACACACACAATATGATGTAAAGTTGATAAAAGCATTGACATAATATGGTTTCGTGGCAGACATAGACAGTATATCCAAATATGGTCACACACAGAGGCTGGCTAACTGGAAGGATTCCTGTTCCTGTATGCTCATCCCAATATGGCTGAATAACAGAAGCCATCTCCACCAGGAAATGAGGATTCCAAATACAATCACAAGTGATTTACAATAATTCTAACCCATCAATTTTTATAATAGCTCGGAGGCAACTAGTGACATAATAGCCCAGGGGCGACTAGTGACATATAAGAGCCCATAGGCACTTAAAAACATTACACAGTTCTTGATGTACAAATAATGAGGGAGTACCTTTCATCTTTTCATCTGCTCCTTGAATCAGCTGATAAAAGATATGAAAGCACCGTTCACCTGGGATTTGTGTCACCACCCGAGACTTTGGAGAGAAGAACAATGTAATTTGATATCACTGCTGAAGGGCATTTTGAAAACACACCTTTTCCAACAAGAAGTTGGATATCTTTCCCCCATCAGGCTGCCCTCCGAGGGAGAACTGTATCTCAACATACTTCCCCTGGGAACAAGGAGAGAAGAATTGGAATTCAACATAAAAGCACGCAACTAGATTCAAAGTTAAACTCACAAATCGACTGGAGTTGTTATTTCTGAGTGTCTTGGCATTCCCGAAGGCTTCCAGGAGAGGATTGGACTCAAGAATGACAGCCTTTACCTGTTGGACGCTCTCCCCACCCCCGGACACCTTTGCCAGGTAATTCATGATGAATTTTGCCGATACTGTCTTTCCTGCCCCTGATTCACCACTGTGGGAAAGGGGAAAATCGTCATGGTAACAATGGATCAAAACAACACCTTATGAAAAATCACAGTTGCCAAGGTAACCAAATCGTCGGGGCAACCACAGTCAATGAGGATATTCCCAAGCACTTGACCAAATTAGTCCATTCAGTTCAACTGACTTCAGAGGAAACACGCACAGAACCCATACAAGTCCTCACTTGGTGGATGACCAGGTCTGGAGCTATTGTCACAGGATTGCTGCTGCACAAGATGGCCGCCCTCAGTCAGTATGGGTTAGCAGCATAAGTACTGTACATTGAGGACCTCGATGGGCACGAGGGTACCCTGACTACCTACCACTCCTCTCATTGCTGATGTGGGGATAGAGGTGAGGATTGTCCGTGTACAGTGTCACACGTGGGTGTGTCACAAGTGGGCATTTCTCAGGTGAATACATCCTCAAGGTTGTGTCCTAAGTGGGTGTGTCCCAAGTGGGCCTTTTTTGGTAAGTACATCCTTAAGGGTGTCTCAAGTGGGTGTGTCTCAAAGAGCATGTCTCAAGTGAGTACATCCTTAAGGGTGTGTCCCAAGTGGGTGTGTCTCAGGTAGGTGTGGTATATCTTAGTTACGGGTGTCAGAAAGGGGTGTGTCACAGCTCACCTGATGATGACACACTGGTTCTCTGTCTCAATCAACATGTTCCTAAACATGTTGTCTGCTAGAGCATAGATGTGAGGGGGGTTCTCGTAGGTTGCCTGCATAAACAGGTAAATATAGTGTGTTCACGTCATAATCATGGCAACACAGGTTGGAATGCTGGTGATCGTGCTGTGTGGACATGCTCTGTCCATTAGCGTAGTATTGTTAATGACATTAATGTATTTTGAAGTTGTCAGGCATTCATTTTCATTAACAGCATAAAACTACCCCGCAATTCCCATACACTCTGAGATTCTGCTAACTGGGGAGAATGAAGTGGATGAAAAATGGCCACCAGGTCAAACCCTGTATGGCAACTGTAGACCGTGCACCAACTTACAGCTCCTTGATACATGTCTATCTCCTTGTCTGTGAAGTATGGTAGCATCTTGTATGGGTTGACAGCAATGAGCACTGGTCCAATGTAAGTCTGAGGACAGAGTTAAGGCCATCCACCAATGCAGGTAGCCTGGTCTTATTAGAGGAGTACCATCACACACACACACACACATGTACATGTATCCACAGACCTCACCCATACACACCACATATGCACACACCCATACACACATGTACATGTACACATAAGGAACTGTATTACCATCGAAATAACGTCTATTTAGACTGACCCAGTGCGTGTGGCACAACAATGGGAGTGGATTGTGGTCTCAATGAACCAACCCAAACAAATAGACACAAAGAAAACTTAGCAGTTGATGGCTCAATACAGACAGGAGGCTCATTCAGTGGTATCCAAACCATTTCTATGTTCCAAGGTAAATCTCCACCTCCACTCATGCCTACCTGTAATCCCACCATTGTGAGAGCACTAGGAGGAAGAGCATACAACTGGGTGCTTCATGGAATTCATCACTGGTGAGATCACAAACAGGTTTCTACAGCTTCAGCTATGAAAAAGTGCAGTGCTTGAGAGAAAGGGTTCTTGTAATTTGATCCCCAAAATTATGTGAATATGAAAATGATATCAGTATCATTGATGGTATTGACACCACACAAGCCATGAGTACACCACACAAGCCGTGAGTACACCACACAAGCCGTGAGTACACCACACAAGCCGTGAGTACACCACACAAGCCGTGAGTACACCACACAAGCCATGAGTACACCACACACACCATAAGTACACTACACAAGCCGTGAGTACACCACACAAGCCATGAGTAGACCACACAAGCAATGAGTACACCATACAAGCCATGAGCACACCACACAAGCCGTGAGTACACCATACAAGCCATGAGTACACCACACACACCATAAGTACACTACACAAGCCGTGAGTACACCACACACACCATAAGTACACTACACAAGCCGTGAGCACACCACACACACCATAAGTACACTACACAAGCCGTGAGCACACCATACAAGCCATACAGTGAGGGTGGATACATAGATGACATCGTCCATGAGTCTCTTCTTGAGGTTATCAACAATTGCTGATTCTTGTATCTTGGGAAGCAGCACCATGTCATCCACACCGCTCTGCTTCACGTTACGGCTCTGCCAATGGTACGCCTGCAACCAATCAGCGGAGAATTGTGATCAATGATAGACAGGTGTGGGGTACCCTCAGCACCAACACCAGTGTCACCACCTACAGCTACACCATGAGCACTATTATCACCCTCACTGTAGTCACTAATATCACTACAGTAGCTTCACTATGAACATGTCCGTCACCATCCTCCCTACTGGCACTAGCATCACCACCCTCTCTACTGGCACTAGAATCACCATCCTCACTACTAACACCATTTTCATCACCTTCACTAAGAGCACTATTGTATCACTCTCATCATGGATACGTACACTACTCTTCCTATGAGGACTAGCATCAACTCCAGTACGTGGTCAATAGGGGGGGGGGGGGGGGGCACAGCAGTTTCTATTTTGAGTTTAAATAATGAGGAACACAGCATCCAACCCTGAATACGACATCAATATTGAACAGACACACGAGTTAACGTAGACTGTTTTTTGTCATGTGCACACACGACGTGAAGTAAGTATTCATTTCATAAGGTCTTCCAGCCCTTCATAGCGGCAGAGAGTGCCTAAAGAGATCCTAATATCCTGTTAACAACCCGGAGTATCGTACAGGACATAACGGGAGAGGAATGAGTTAGTTGAACACCAGTCAACTCGTGTTCTACTCTCACGGGTCGCGTTGTACCGCAAACTGCACTAGAAAACGCGAGAGGTGAACGATGACATTTTCCAACAACCACTGGTGTCGATTCACGCAACATGCAACGCATACGTCGTTCGCACTGGGTCGGACACAGACAGACATACACATCCATTAGTCTTATCGCAAAACACTTACCATGTTGTACTAGCTGCTTCGCAGGAAAATCAACGCGAGGATCCGGGCTTTGGTCTTCAGGATAACCGCCAATAAGAAGTCTACTCGATCTTGTCCCAGAACGTGAACGTCCGAAAGTGAATGAAGCGATAATACCTGTGCTTCTAGTGGTCTTTGTCAGTGTTAATTGGACACACACACACACAATTCCACTTCCTTAAGGTCTCGGCCGATGTACTGTATATACCCATATACGGCCACGTCACGTGAATTATTGTTAGCTAAAGTTTCGAGTTTCAATTGAAATTGCGATTTAAAACTCAATTCAGAACCGGGACTCGAACGAACCGAGGGGCCTGACCTATTGAAATCGAACACCAAGGAAATATTACTATGGCTTCTTTAGGGGGTTACCACACTTCGGGTTTTCACTGTCAGTGTCACGTCATTTCCTTTTAATGAATGTCGTTATGTACACCACCAAACAGCTGTGTATATATAGGCTCGCGTACTTATTTGAATAATATTATGCAAGCCAACCGTTGAGTTCAGACGTGCGTGACCAACTTGAATGATGTAACCATAGACACTCTAAACTACGTAGTTTAGAGTGTCTATGATGTAACACAGTATTCTTGGGGGATGGAGGGTGTTGTCTTAGGACTTGGCCAAGAAGTCACGTAACACACAAGAGACATTGGGCTGCTGCAGTGATGACAACCCCTGCTCAATTATATGAACTATATTAACTTTTATATCATATATTAACTTTTTATTATCTTATTATTACTCCATGCACATACCCACAATCACCTTTATCCACTCCATGTACACACAAGCTTGGCATATTGTCTGCCATGATTGATACTGTCATTTCATGCTGAGGTCGAGGGCTGTTTTGGCTTCTACCAGTGATGTATATATGAAATTTCAAACTAGATCGAAAAATATAAAGCAAACATACCCACAACTGATGCCATCAAGATACTGATTTGATGAATGTAAGGGTAGATTGTATCAAAGCAATTGTTCATTTGCTTAACCATTGGTATTTGGAGCAATCACCGTCAACTTAGTAGTGTTTAATTGTTTATTGATATGGTGTCCTGATCAAATCATTTCTTGGAATTGACGAATTTAATTGTCCACATTAACCCACATTTGACCTAATGTACATAATCAAAATGATTGAAAAATTGGAACATTATTGTAATTATGTGGATGCCTCAACAGTATAGCCCGTTGGGCTAGTATTTTATAGCACTCATATTTTAGTGGAAAGCGCTACCCACGGATCCCAATATGACGTATACTTCCGTATCTCCTTCCGTTAAAATCGACGACCTACGGAGACTGTAGTAGCTTCGGACCGCGGTGGCTTAGTTTACTGCTGCTGTTTGTTGTCGAAGAGAACTCAAGATAGTTAAGAGAATACGAATTTATACCAGCGAACATGGCGTCTTTATTTGAAGGGAGAATGGAGATGAAAGGAGCTAGTAAGGTGAGTACCTAGTACCGTTCGGGGTACCCAGTTAACTAATCAGATATAAACAACACTGTACCTATTGGCTACAACCCGCAAATTAGCTGTACAAGATAGCAATTAGCATCGTTAGGTGTGGTACTAAAGTAAGTGATTTACCTGCCACTGTCGTTGACGTTGGTACTGTAAGCACAACCAGAAGCGACCTGTGCTCGGTATTATGAAAGCTTGCGAGCAAACCACAGGGAAGTTTCACATTCAAACGTAACGGACTGCCCATCTGTGTGTGTGTGTGTGTGTGTGTGTGTGTGTGTGTGTGTGTGTGTGTGTGTGTGTGTGTGTGTGTGCAGTGTGTACGTGTGCATATGTGCGTGACATTATGGTGGGTGTGTGTGTGTGTGTGTGCGTGTGCGTGTGCGTGTGTATGTGACATTATGGTGTGTGTGTGTGTGTGTGTGTGTGCGTGTGCGTGTGCGTGTGTATGTGACATTATGTGTGTGTGTGTGTGTGTGTGTGTGTGTGTGTGTGTGTGTGTGTGTGCAGTGTGTACGTGTGCATATGTGCGTGACATTATGGTGTGTGTGTGTGTGTGTGTGTGTGTGTGTGTGTGTGTGTGCAGTGTGTGTGCTTGTGCGTGTGCGTGTATGTGTGACATTATGGTTGTGTGTGTGTGTGTGTGTGTGTGTGTGTGTGTGTGTGTGTGTGTGTGTGTGTGTGTATGTGTTTGTGTGTGTGTGTATGTGTGTGTGTGCATGATATTGTGTGTTACACTACACCACACAGTTGCTTGTTATTCACGACTTTCCCTCTAATCCCTTGTATTTTAAGCAAAATGTATTTTCACTTTTACTTTGTCTGGTAAACAATATGCTCTGATGTTGGGATTAGCCTACATTTGTATGTTTGCTCTGTGTAATGTAGTGCATGTGTAATTGTGCGTGTGTGGGAATTTTGTCATCCCAGGGTCTCTCTCCCTGTGTGTGTGTGTGTGTGTGTGTGTGTGTGTGTGTGTGTGTGTGTGTGCAAACATCGCGTGTCTCCGAGATTGATTCTTACTCCAGTAAGTGTTCAGGAAAGAGGAACACGCTGTCCCACTTAGGAAGTACAGCTGTTTGAAATTTGAAACAGCAATAATCAGAACATTTGAAATAGTTGTGCAAGATATTCCCTTTGTAATAGTGATAATGTTGCCTTTGTTACATACATGTGATATTGTTGCCTTGGTGATATGCAGTAATGTTGCCTAGGTAACATGGTACATTATGTAAGCTTTGCATTTTGTATTCTATTATAGGCAGCCACAGCAATGCTGCCATTAGATTATATCTGTCAATTCTAGTGTGGCTTCTAATGAGTTGTCTATCTAGTGTCAACAACCTGTGAGGTGGGAGGGGCCATTCAGTGCATGACCCTCCCATGGCACTTAATAATGGTCTCTTCAGTGTATGTTTCGAGATAGTCTGTGATGATGAGTGTTGTGTATAGTGTGTGTTTGAGAGGAGACCACTGTAGTCCAATGAGTGTGTGTTTGAGAGGAGACCACTGTAGTCCAGTGAGTGTGTGTTTGAGAGGAGACCACTGTAGTCCAATGAGTGTGTGTTTGAGAGGAGACCACTGTAGTCCAGTGAGTGTGTGTTTGAGAGGAGACCACTGTAGTCCAGTGAGTGTGTGTTTGAGAGGAGACCACTGTAGTCCAGTGAGTGTGTGTTTGAGAGGAGACCACTGTAGTCCAGTGAGTGTGTGTTTGAGAGGAGACCACTGTAGTCCAGTGAGAGTTTGTTTAAGATGATCTCTGTAGGTAATCCATCCAGATTGTATTGGATAATGTCAAGGTTTAGCTGTAACGATCCCCCATGTTTGCTGGCATCTAGTCTTCACCATGTTTCCTTCTCTCCCAAATGTAATTCCTTTGTGTGGTTGGAAGAAGTATTGTATTCATTGTAGTCAACTCTTGGAGTAGTCTACAATTGAGCATGTTCAACTGCCCATCGTCAGCTGTTGAGGCATGTCAAGCGTGAGTGATTTAGGTCTAAAGCCTGGGATGCCCCTCTTACTGGTGTAAGTGATTTCATGTGATCTGGTGATTGGTGTTCTAATTGCAACGCCAAAGGGAATGTTTGTGAACATAACTCACGCATGTTTAAGATTTTGTACATTGTGAGATTTAGAACTAGGAATGCTAAATGGGATTATGAGACCTTTCATACCATTGTATACTGCGATCTGAAGTGTGCATTTATGAAGATTCCATGTTTGTTTAATTAATGAAATTTCACCTGTAAGGTACAGCAACATGCTTTAGTGGTCTGTGAGCTTGAGCATGTGTTTACAGTTGTTGGTGTGTGTTGTAGGAGGTGTGTTTGTGTGTGTCATAGGAGGTGTGTTTGTTTGTGTTGTAGGAGGTGTGTTTGTGTGTGTCATAGGAGGTGTGTTTGTTTGTGTTGTAGGAGGTGTGTTTGTGTGTGTCATAGGAGGTGTGTTTGTTTGTGTTGTAGGAGGTGTGTTTGTGTGTGTTGTAGGAGGTGTGTTTGTGTGTGTCATAGGAGGTGTGTTTGTTTGTGTTGTAGGAGGTGTGTTTGTGTGTGTCATAGGAGGTGTGTTTGTTTGTGTTGTAGGAGATGTGTTTGTGTGTGTCATAAGAGATGTGTTTGTGTGTGTTGGAGAAAGGTGTGTGTTTGTGTGTGTTGGAGAAGGTGTGTGTGTGTGTTGGAGAAGTGTGTGTTCTTGTATGTTGGAGAAGGTGTGTGTTAGTGTGTGTTGAAGAGGAGTTTATTCATGTGTCCTTGATGTGTTGTTGTGAACAAATAATGTGGTGTCTCTTCCTTAATTATGTTATGATGTATTCCTTCTCACAACATTAGAACTGGACGAAAGCTTATGGTGTGCTAATGCGGGGGAAATTGGACCTGTACAAGGACAGTACAAAGGGCGTGGTGAGTAGGCTATGGGCCAGAGTGGTGTGTGTGTGTGTGTGTCACTTTGCCATCAGCTAACTGATGTTTTCCTACCCTCGATCCTCCCTATAGCTGATACACACGGTTGTTTTCTCACCTCACACATATTACAAGGAAGGGAAGAAGAAGAAAGAATTCTCTTTCTCTTTGATTACGGAGAGAATTAGCGAGAATCATTTCAAAGTTAGTTTAAATCTCCTTTCTCCTCCTGTCTGAGGAGCTGTTGGTTTAGTCTGTTCTCTTTATCTCTGCAATCCTCACATCCACTGCCCGTATTCTCCCTACCTGTTGTAGGTCGACAATAGAGCTGATCGTGAACAGTGGAGGGACTACATCCATCTCGCACTGAAGGTACAGTAAGAGGTGTGGTGTCGTGGTGTAGGTATTCAGTTGATGTTGTTTTCTGCAATAGCCTGAAGCATATGGCACCAGCAGGACTCTCCCATCACCTGGCAGGAAGGGTAGCCAGGGATTTCCCCACAGTATGTACAGCACTGAGTTTCAACGGCTGGGTCAACAAGGTCTCTATGACGACTGTGCTACAGGGAGGGGAGTACACTTCATCGACAACCGAGGAAACAGCCCAATAGACGACAGCGGGATCGACAGTGGTGGAACACAATTTAGCTCCCGCACTAGTTCTGTAAGCGACAAAGGTCGAAGTGACGACGGAGTTGTGAGACATCTGTTGCCAGGCAACACCTCACCTTTTGAGAAGCCCAGGAGTGCTGGGAATTCCCCTTTCACCAGCCCTGGCAGCAGTGCTGATGGTACAGTGACGATGCTTGAGAAATACCAGTGAGTGTGTACACAATGTGGGGGCTGGATTGCGCAATACATGTGGCATATTAAGCAATCAACCTTCCCTTTTCTACATAGATGGTTTATGGGCAACATAAGTCGTGACCAAGCTGACAAGATACTGAAGGAGGAGACAGGATCTGTGTTTGGTCTGAGATACAGTAAAGGCAGTTATGTGCTCAGCCTCAGGTTTGTCTGTTGGTTTTGTTTACCACCAGCGGTGTTGTTTGTTGCTTGTTAAGGACAATGTTCAAGTGTTGTTTTGCTGTTTACTATCAAACAGTTTTATTTGCTGCTTATCACCAGAGATGTCGGTGGTAGTGTTTTCTAATTGTCCATGATATTAATAGTGGATGGTTGGAATTTGTAATTGTCAACTAAACTATTGCTACTGTTATGTTTGTTGTTGTTTACTGTTTGCTATCAATTATTTTTGTTGTTATGTGTAGGAAGCCAGATGGTAATGGTGTTCTGAAGCAGTTTCATCATAGGATCATTTTCAAAGATACTCAGTACTTCATTGATGGAATTACAGTAGGTGTTTGTCTTGTTAATCACGCCCACTTAATGTCTGACACGCCCACTTGATGTCTAAAACACACACATACACTTTCCTTGTCTTCTCTCTGCAGACGTTTTCCGCAGATTCCATCATGGGCTTACTTGAATGTTTTGTGCATCACTGCCCGGATACTCTGCCCCTTGGTGGTAGACTGGACGCGATGCATCAAAACCCTGACGAGGAGGATCCCGCCTACGACTACGCTTGGGAACCAGGTGTGTTAGAGCCCCTAGTAGCCTGAGATGCTTCTTACAAGTGAAGCATCATATTTATGTGTCTCCATTCATGCTATCTTCACAGAGAAAATGGCCGGCATCATCCAACAGAACCTAAAACTTCTTTCTCAAAAAGATGATGGAGATTACGTCAAGCTTCAAGAAAAGCTACCTGCAGAGGTGCCAATAGCTCCCAGCAAATCAAAGGCCCCTCTTCCTCCCCCCAACAAACCGTCCAATGTAACTGACACTAAAAGTAAGAAAATACCTTTACTCCCTTCGACAGCACCCAAACAAAGGATGGAACTCACTAATGAGCTTGAAACACGAATCAGCAAGAATGGTCCAGCTCCCAAAGAAAAACCAAGTGTACACCCGAGGGGAAAACCCCCACAAGTACAGCCTGCTCCCAAGGGAAAACCCCAGCATGTACAGCCTGCTCCCAAGGGAAAACCCCAGCATGTACTGCCTGCTCCCAAGGGAAAACCCCATGGAGTTCCACCTGCTCAACAAGACCAATTGTATCAAAATCACAAAATTGACGAGCAATCTCCCATATATGGTAATGTGGATTTTCCAGGTCAAAAGGTGTACCAGAACACAGAAGTCAAAGTCACTGCTAGTGGGCGTACCCAGGAACGGCCACACCTCCCAGAACGGCATCTAAAACAAAAGAAGCCGGTAGCCAACGAAGAACCCGATGATATTTATGACAATCCGGCCGAAGAAGAGGACAATGATGATATTTATGAGAATCCAGCGGAAGAAGAGGTAGTTGATGATAACACTTACGTCAATCCAGATGGGAATGTGGACGAGGACATCTACATGGATCCAGATGCCCCAGAAGAGGACATGTACGTAGCAGTGGAGGAGGACGATACTACAGAGGACCCTTATGCCCAGAACAAGCGCCAACCGGTCTATCCCGGTTTAGTGCACAATTCCCACAAGCCACCCGTCCGGCCCTCTCAATGGTCTCCCTCTCATAGACCCAATCCACTCCATCGACATTATTGAGTACTGGAACCGTGCACATTAATATTGTCATCAGTCATTGCGACAAATTCATCATTTCTTCACTGTTTGTATGCCATTCATATCAACATCTCATCTGGAATGAGATCCCGCTGTATTGTAGACTGCCATGTCCTGTGTGTGTGTGTGTGTGTGTGTGTGTGTGTGTGTGTGTGTGTGTGTGTGTGTGTGGTGTGTGTGTGTGTGTGTGTGTGTGTGTGTGTGTGCGCGCGCACACGTACTGGTGTGTTATAAAGCATATTATAATTATTATTATCATTATTTGACAACATCTCTGAACATTACTTCTTTGATAAGTATATCATCAAAGCAAAATTCAATTGAATATAATAAGGCGTATTGTTAAAGTACATTTATATTAAATTTATTATAATTAAAAATTCATTTTGTATTAAACCTATACATTATTATGAAGTGGTATAATTGATTTTTGTATTATTTCTGATGTTCAAGGTGTTGTGTCTCTTATTCCCATTAATGAAGCATGCAATATTTGACATTGCGTAATGCATAAATTTCATAAATATATACATTTGCATACAATTGAATGAAATATCTGCGTGACATCCGTTGTATTATAACTGGCATTATTATCATTTGTGCTGCTTAATTGAAAATATATTATGAACATTAACTGCAATTGAGAAGTGATGAAATGCACAATAGAACATTGTTTATTTTACATTGTTATTAGTCAAGCATTCAAATTCCAAAAAGGGACAAAATTAATGCAAAAAATATACAAATTTAACACACAAAATAAGAGGATTACACGAGGGTTTAAATATAACCTGTTACTTCTGTTCACTTGGGAGCTTTTCTTTTGCCATCTTTAAAATTTCAATGACATGCATTTTGATGAGCTCTGCTTCCTTTCTCTCTCTCTCTGCCTCTTCCAGCTCTTGCTTGGCTCTTCTCCTCATCTCCTCAGCTTCCTTCCGGGCTATCCGAGCCAGCTGGAGAACCTCTTTGGCTTGGTTGAGACACAGTACAGGTGTATCTGGAAAGTGGTCAAATTCCTGTTCCAATTTCTGTAGAGTTGGAATCATGTCCTCGTACTGCAGGCCAAGAGCAATATGTGTTGATTGCACCATCATGGTATCATCATGGTATCATCATGGTATCATCATGGTACTTCAGTATACACACAATACATACAACACAAGCACAGTACATACAGTACACACAGTACATACAGTATACACAATATACATAGTATATACAGTACATACAGTACACACAGTACATACAGTATACACAATATACATAGTATATACAGTACATACAGTACACACAGTACATACAGTATACACAATATACACAGTATATACAGTACATACAGTACACACAGTACATATACAGTATACACAGTATACACAGTATATACAGTACATACAGTACACACAGTACATGCAATACACACATACTTACCACGTCTGATGAGTTACTGACAGGACTACTGGTGCCTGGACTGAGTGTTCTCGGGGGGACTGGAGTGAATCCTAAATTGTCCGATCCAGTGTATGGGCTTTTTCGTAGCCGATTGTTGTCATAGCCACGAGGAGTCCTCGGAGGTGGTCCAGTTATTCCCAGTGTCAGTGCATTGAGGGTGGTTACATTAGCCGAGCTCTGTATTTTGACGTAGCCGTTCCTTTCCATCATTGACAAAGTCGTCTCCTCTTCTTCCGGTGGTAATTCCATTTTTTCATAAACCTCTTCATCACTGCTGTTACTGCCTCCAGACTGCGATCGAGTATCATTGACACTGTTGTCATCGGCAGTGTTGCTAGGATGGGCCACGTTATCCAAGCAAGGTGGAGGATCATAGTCTGATTCAACTAGAGAGGTGACCACACGTTCAGAAGAGATTTGATCATTCTTGGTTTCATTTTCACCACCAGTGGTATTGTCTTTATCTGCACTGTCCCCAACTGCACTGGGGTCTACAGTCACCTGAACAACCTTAGGGTTCTGGTCATCAAGATCTGCTTGCTCATTATCAAGCTCTGGCTTTTCTACCTTCTCAATAAAATCTGTCTCCATGCTAACCTTCTCCTCACTAAACTCTGCCTTCTCACTGAGCTCCGCCTTCTCACTGAGCTCTGCCTTCTCACTGAGCTCCGCCTTCTCACTGAGCTCTGCCTTCTCACTGATCTCCGCCTTCTTCTCACTAAGCTCCGCCTTCTCACTGATCTCCGCCTTCTCACTGATCTCCGCCTTCTTCTCACTGATCTCCGCCTTCTTCTCACTGATCTCCGCCTTCTCACTGATCTCCGCCTTCTCACTGATCTCCGCCTTCTTCTCACTGATCTCCGCCTTCTTCTCACTAAGCTCCGCCTTCTCGCTAAGCTCCGCCTTCTCGCTAAGCTCCGCCTTCTTCTCACTAAGCTCCGCCTTCTCGCTAAGCTCCGCCTTCTTCTCACTAAGCTCCGCCTTCTCTTTGCTGATCTCGGACTTGGTAGAAGTTTGGTCCTCAAAATCTGAAGTTTTGGAGCCAACACGTGTTCTTGGTCTGGGGACAGGCCTTGGGGCAGGTACGATAGGGGATTGCCTGCTACCACTGGTATCTTGCTTGACACGAGAGGGTGGGGGAGGCTTGGAGAATCCCCGATGGCCCCCTGCATTCCTGGCAACTCTCTTGGGAGTATGAAGAGGAGACGTGGCAGGTTGAGGGTCTTCAGGCTTGAGGGTCTGAGCATTGTCCCCTGAACTGGCTGGCAGTGTATTGGACTGGTGAGTGGTGGACTGGGTCCCCGAGGGACCCTCCTTGACAGGGGAGGGGGATCTGTCTTTGACTACTGGTGTACCGTTGACAGGAGGTGGACCTGATTCAACTGGTTTCTCCTTGGGGGGCGGAGTTGGAGGTGGACCTGGTTCTGTTGGTTTCTCTTTGGTGGGAGGAGTTGGAGGTGGACCAGATTCAACTGGTTTCTCCTTAGGGGGTGGAGTTGGAGGTGAACCAGAGTCAACTGGTTTCTCCTTGGTGGGCGGAGTTGGAGGTGGACCTGACTCAACTGGTTTCTCTTTGGTGGGCGGAGTTGGAGGTGGACCAGATTCAACTGGTTTCTTCTTGGGGGGCGGAGTTGGAGATGGACCAGACTCAACTGGTTTCTTCTTAGGGGGCGTGGTTGGAGGTGGACCAGATTCAACTGGTTTCTCCTTGGGGGGTGGAGTTGGAGATGGACCAGATTCAACTGGTTTCTCCTTGGGGGGCGGAGTTGGAGGTGGACCTGATTCAACTGGTTTCTCCTTGGGGGGCGGAGTTGGAGGTGGACCTGATTCAACTGGTTTCTCCTTGGTGGGCGGAGTTGGAGGTGGACCTGGTTCTGTTGGTTTCTCTTTGGTGGGAGGAGATGGAGGTGGACCAGATTCAACTGGTTTCTCTTTGGTGGGTGGAGTTGGAGGTGGACCCGGTTCAGTCGGCTTCTCCTCGGTGGGCAGAGTTGGAGGTGGACCAGATTCAACTGGTTTCTTGGTGGGCAGAGTTGGAGGTGGACCTGGTTCAATTGGCTTCTCCTCGGTGGGTGGAGTTGGAGGTGGACCAGATTCAACTGGTTTCTCCTTGGTGGGCGGAGTTGGAGGTGGACCTGAATCAACTGGTTTCTTGGTGGGCGGCGTTGAAGGTGGACCTGGTTCAACTGGTTTCTCCTTGGGGGGCGGAGTTGGAGGTGAACCAGATTCAACTGGTTTCTTGGTGGGCGGAGTTGGAGGTGGACCAGATTCAACTGGTTTCTCCTTGGGGGGTGGAGTTGGAGGTGGACCAGATTCAACTGGTTTCTTGGTGGGCGGAGTTGGAGGACTGGCCTTCCCATTAGTGAGAGAACTGTCAGGTCCGTTCTCAGCAGAGGAGATAGTGTGTGTCGACATCTTGGGCAGAAGGGGCTGCTTTGCTACTGATGGTTTCTGCTTGGCCACAGGACTTTCAGGTGCCTTTGGGATAGGTTCTAAAACAGCACTTTTGGTTACTTCGGGAAGAACATCCTACATCGGTGGAGAAAGACTAGCTGATTCTCTGGCACACCCACCACATCTACTCATCACACCACACACCACAACAACACATCCACCCATTACCACACACACACACACACACACACACACACACACACACACCTATCACACACACCTATCACACACACACACACCACACCACACCACACACGCATATCACACTCACATCATCCTCGTCGTACGTTCGGTATTTCATTGGCTTCCTTCTCTGGGGTCCCTTTGGACGACTGGCTGTGATGTGCTGGAGGGGAGCAGTCTCGGCAGCTTTTTTGGTTACCTAGGAAACACAAGTGATGTGAAGCACCCAGAGGTAAACATCCCTGCTTACACCTAACACCTCACTGGTCCTCAACATCACCCGAGCTACGTGTGTACATGGGTGTGTTCAACTGAACAAGATGGACCTCCAACAAGACTTAAGCAGTCTTACCCATACTCTCGCATTAAAGCACACACACGCACTCATTGGACTACAGTGGTCTCCTCTCAAACACACACTCACTGGATTACAGTGGTCTCCTCTCAAACACACACACTCATTGGACTACAGTGGTCTCCTCTCAAACACACACACTCATTGGACTACAGTGGTCTCCTCTCAAACACACACTCACTGGACTACAGTGGTCTCCTCTCAAACACACACTCATTACAACACTGCTCTAAAAATACACTTACATCATCAAAAGCTCGTTTGTCATCTTTCTTCAACCCAATTCTGGAAAATGCCACCCCATCAGGGGAGTTCTTACCCGAACTAGATCCCTTCACAGATGGCCTTGGGTACGACCCTCCCTTTAGAATAAATACAGAGCAATAAAGAGATGATTCTCTCGCTAAAATAACATCTTCCAATCTCTCTCTCTCTCTCTCTCATTAAAGTTATTTACCACACCCTCTCTTGACCCCACCACACCCTATCTCAACCCTACCACACCCTCTCTTGTCCCCACCACACCCCTCCCACCTTATCGGCTTTATGAGCCTCTGTCACTTCCTCACTGATGGCTTTGATCCAACTTTCCAATTCATTTTCACTGTCAGCAAAGATGAAATAGTCCCTGGAGCTGGCACCATCAGCACCTCCCTGGAAAAGTGGGAGGATACGGTGGGTGTGTCTGTTGGGGGTGTGTCTGTGCATGGGGGGGTGTCTGTGCATGTGTGTGTGTGTGTGTGTGTGTGTGTGTGTGTTTGTGCATGGGGGTGTGTCTGTGCATGTGTGTATGCATGTACACGTGTGTTTGTGTGTGTGTGTGTGTGTGTATGTGTGTGGTGTGTGTGTGTGTGTGTGTGTGTGTGTGGTGTGTGTGCGTGTGTGTGTGTGTGTGTGTGTGTGTGTGTGTGTGTGTGTGTGTGCATACATATCCCACATGTACAACAGTAACAACACCCACGTACAACACCCATTCACCAGCTACTTCATAGTCATCTAATGCTCTTCACTTACAGATTTCAAAATCAGCATATTTTGATGTTTCTTGACAATCTGCTTGGGGTCGTGGGAACCAACCCGTCGGCACTCCAGGTAGTCTGCCAGACTCACTATGCCCAAGGGCTTCTTCTCCTGGGAGCATCGAGAGAATGGACCATGCATGATTGCCATGGTTACAATACAAGTATACAATACAAGTGCACACACACACACACACACACACACACACACACACACACACACACACACACACAGTATATACACACATACATGTGGACTGGCATAATAGAAGAGGTAGTGGTTATCCAGTATGAACCATCTCCTTTTCCAGTTGCTGATCCTCGTTCCACCCAGCTTGGTCATGTATCCCACCTTGCGAGGGTTGTCAAAGCTGGTGGCAGCTGGACCCATGGAAGAAACAGTGGGTGTCCTGCTCTGTGAGTGTAAAACATGAGCTGTTAAGTACAGCAGGAGTGTGTGTGTGTGTGTGTGTGTGTGTGTGTGTGTGTGTGTGTGTGTGTGTGCGCGCATGTGTGTGTGTGTGTGTGTGTGTGCGTGTGTGTGTGTGTGTGTGTGTGTGTGTGTGTGTGTGTGCAAATTCTATTTATTGCAACTACATATTCTCAACATGTTAACATATTCTAGAACCGGATATTTTTGGGGGGAGAACAATGAAAATAATTCCTGTCAAGTTTCATGTTGAACCGACGACCTGCACCTAACCACAGTATTTACTCCACAAGTTTGGCTTTCCTTGCATTGACTCATAAACACATGGAGCACACATATATAGCGTGAATGCACTTCACAGGCTTCAGAAGCCTTATCATCACAGACCCCAACTAGTCAAAACAATCTAATGGTTTCTGGGGCTGTCCAGTTGCAGAGGACTGTACACACGTTTGACCACACCCTCAAGACGACCACACCCATGTACACTCTCCCAGGGAAACACACACATGTGGATGTAAACTGCATCCCTAATACACATTAGTACACAAGGATGCTCTGGTCCCATTACTGAGGTGGTCCCATTACTGAGGTGGTCCTATCACTGAGGTGGTCCTATTATGGAGGTGGTCCTATTACTGGGGTGGTCCTATTACTGGGGTGGTCTCATTACTGAGGTGGTCCTACTACTGACGTGGTCCCATTACTGACGTGGTCCTATTACTTAGGTGGTCCTATTACGGAGGTGGTCCTATTACTGGGGTGGTCCTATTACTGGGGTGGTCTCATTACTGAGGTGGTCCTACTACTGACGTGGTCCCATTACTGACGTGGTCCTATTACTGAGGTGGTCCTATCACTGAGGTGGTCCTATCACTGAGGTGATCCTATTACTGGGGTGGTCCTATTACTGAGGTGGTCCTATTACAGAGGTGGTCCTATTACGGAGGTGGTCCTATTACGGAGGTGGTCTCATTCCTAAGGTGGTCCCATTCCTAAGGTGGTCTCATTACTGAGGTGGTCCTGTTACTGAGGTGGTCTCATTACTAAGGTGGTCCCATTACTGAGGTGGTCCTATTACTGAGGTGGTCCCATTACTGAGGTGGTCCTGTTACTGAGGTGGTCCCATCACTGAGGTGGTCCCATCACTGAGGTGGTCCTGTTACTGCCCAACTGACTGACTTTCCTCTCAATCCCTTGGACGATACACATTAACAGCCCATTTTATTGGCTTCATACAGCTACAATGAGAGATTCTTCACATGACTGGCACATTAATCCCAAAATGACCACTAAGCTAATACTATTTGCTAATGAATTCTGATGAAAGCAATACACAAGAGCACATGCAAATGCTGACATAGCTAAACACGTCATACTAGGACCATATTGGAATGTGAATATAGCTATATACCTGTTATCAAGCCGTACTAGAATGTAAATTTGGCAGCATAATATATATTCTGATACATCAGAACACTCCAAACACACTGTGCATGATATAATATGCTGAAGTATGTGAACTTGAGGAAGGAGACTAGATGAATGGGTAACCATAAATCACTGATATGAAATGCACACACTGCATAATACGACCAGTAATAGGTATACCCTGGGATTCAGGACTGTAGCTGGTACCACGACATAAGCATAATCATGCATGCGCAAACACACACACACACACACACACACACACACACACACACACACACACACACACACACACACACGTCACACTCACGCAACACACACACGTCACACACACACACACACACACACACACACACACACACACACACACACACTCACGCAACACACACACACGTCACACACACACACACACACACACACACACACACACACAACGATAGGGAGATCAGATTTTCAGTCGATCGGAAAATGCCGACGGACAGTGGAAGCTCCAGTGCCCCGTGAAGTGCTCAGATCTGGTAGGATCGTAGCGTGGAGTTTTTGAGGAAATAATAACCTGTAAAGAGCTAGTCTTACAAAGAACTCACGAACTCAAACGACTTCGTTATCCACGACATAGTCTTGTTGACTGTATATTATGGATTACACTTTCAATATGGAACTACGGCCGTGCTACAAGCACACACGAGCATTTGGAGCTGTACAGCGATTACCACTAAGGCAATTAGGCCTCTAATAGTTCAAAGAAAATGTCCCCTAAATAGCTAAACAATCACCTTGGTAGACATTGGGATGGTTTCAGTTTCTCTGGTATATAGCTGGATGTTCTACGGAGCTACTTCCTTTCCAGTCACTATAGCTGTCGGTGAAATTGAACCCCACGGACCCGATAACTATATTCATTAGTAGAGGGGAATAATGATATTCATTGTCCCCGGCATGACCGGCCGGATGCATTCGCGCATGCTCAGTTACACTTGGAGGGAAAACAGCGGGAAACAAACTGAATGGAATCTTTCAAAGTTGCTTTCCTCATCGACACAAGTCCTTTCAACAATCAGAAACGAAGCTATAAACACTACAAGCAAGTTTCTCTGACTGTGTCTCGTATTCTTTTATTCTTGTCGTACTGTTTCCCAAAGAAAGGTAAATTGAAATGGAGCTACAAACTGTATTCTACTAATGCTAACGGAAGATCAGTTGTTGGTCTAAAGACCGAGAATTTCTTCGAATTAAACAGTTCTACTTTGAAAAATTGCTTTACAAAGCTCAAAAGTAGTATGTCGAGTGAAGATCAGGTGGGATCAGTGTCGTCTTCGCGTGTTCTATTTGAAGCGCTAGCTTCGGTCCTGTACCAGCTTCCTTGGGACACGCCTGATATTGCATCGCCAAAGAAACGCAGCAGCAGTCGCTTCTCAAGTTTGAAGAAGAGGAAAGTTTTTAGGAATGAACTGGAGAAGTCCAGCGCATGTGACAGGTAAGGCTGCTGCGCGGTGTACATTCGTCCATGTCATAGATGCGATGATGCTATTGCGTCCGAGTATTTGATTTGGCACTTTTATATGGTTAGGAGCAGTTTCATATTCATTCTGAGCGATTGTCCACACAGCAGTGAAGATCTGTGTACTTTTTGCTGTAATCCTCTGATTCACAAGATGGATGATGTGAATGATGCTGTAAAGAAGCTCTTCCTCCCGGGAGACCTGTTGTTGCAGTTGACAAAGTTCAACATCGGACTGCACTGGGTAGACACAAAGCATCGAAATGCTGAGCAGAATGTATGTAGTGTAGAGACTGTAGCATGCGTCCATTGTTATTAGTTTCGTGTAGCCAGACCATATTCTTAGTGAGTTTGTCTTTGTGCAAGGAGTATGGTGTGGCTATGTGAGACTAATTCTGAATTCTAATACGATGCAGTGTGATGTGTGAAGGGTTGTTCTGTTGGATTAGTTGGATATCCATGTCTCTACTCAGGACTGGAGGGGGATGGAGCTGTTATCGGATATACTGTCACTAGAAGGTGGCAGTGTTATTCCAATATCTTCCTTGACCTTGGTTGAGGAGACAGGGTACCCCCAAACAGCTATGAGTCAGAAAGATGAATCCGGATCAAATCCTCCATCAGACTATTCAGGAGGTCATATGTATACTGGCCAAACTGGTTCAAGTGGATCCCCAAGTGCAGTGTCGCACCCAACAGAACTGGATAGTGAGGAGGGTGAGGGGTGCTGTCCAGAGGAGGGTCCAGGTGACACAGGCAGGGACAACACAAGTGTTTGTCCAGCTAATATCGTTCCTACTGGTATATCTCTCAGTAAGTGTTTAACGTCTCAGAAAGTGGGAAAAGAGAAAGGACAAACACGCCCCAAAACCATTCAATTTTCACTCCACAAGCCAGGTACCGACTGATGATTGTACACTTGTTGTTTCTGTGCATGAGTGAATTCATCTATGTTTGCTGTGTTTTATCTACGTATGTGTGTAGATGGCTCTCCAGTCTGTTGTGTTGTGGGTTCTTTGGTTGGCTGTGAGAACAGATTTGCACAGAACCCTCAAAGACCCCCGGGTCCTGAACAAGACTCACCTGTCGGTGTGCGTTCCATGTGTGAGCATGCAGACAGACACCAGACAAGCTATAGTTGTGGTGTACTTGTTGGTTTTGTACCACAGCAGTGTATTCCGCTCACGTGGATTGAACCATGTGGAGCATTCATCTGTGCTGGCTACACTCATAGTGAATCTTTTGAGGATGATGAGTGTAGTGACAAAGCAGACTCCAAATCTACAAGGGATACAGACAAGGACGGTGTGGCAAGTCCCAAGCTATCAGCACAAGTCCAGTCTTCTACTAGGGAGGAGAGATTGTCAGCATCAGGAAGCATGAAGAAGTTGTCTGTTGTTGTGGACATGCTCAGCATTCCTGCAAGTATGCCATCTGTCGTTGCCACTTCAGCTGAGAAGAAGACCAGCCACACCCCACCTGGTTGCAGAGAATTCTCCATTGTCTTGGATAAATCGCATTTACTCCCTGGCACTGCAATCCCGAGAAGTGGTTGCCTCACTGCAAGCCCTGTTTGTGGTGATTCTCCTACAGGGCAGACACTACAACCCAGTGCCCACCCAAAGACAGATGATGTTGGAGGCCTGTCAGTTGACCTGATGCTAATGGCCGCTGCCAGGAGAGAGAGTAGATTGTTGGCGAGTGAAGTTTACTCCCGCAGGTTTCAAGCCCTTAACATCCTCATGGCTAGGAGGTGTCAATCTGCTGTACGTCAACACGTGCACAAACACATACACACACACACACACACACACACACACACACACACACACACACACACACACACACACACACACACATGCACACACACACACACACACACACGTGCACACACACACACACACACACACACACGTGCACACACACACACACACACACACACACACACACACACACACACACACGTGCACACACACACACACACACACACACACACACACACACACACACACACACACACACACACACATACACACACACACACACACACACACACACACACACACACACACGTGCACACACACACACACACACACACACACACACACACACACACACGTGCACACACACACACACACACACACACACACACACACACACACACACACACACACACACCACTGGATTACACTGTTTATGTTGTATTCCGTCTGTTTGTTTTAGATTGTTGGATTCAGCACTGAATACAGCAATCGTGTTGCATTTGCAATGCTACAGCCTGTGAGCTCGCTGAGATCCTCTCTCACGTTCATCACAGCAGACAAGGAGGAGCAGATCAGGGAAAAGTTGGGGGAGTTGAAGGTGAAGGGAGTTCTTCCAAGGGCAGATTCGACACCAGCCACTACCCCGATGAAGTCAGTCGTACCTGATAGTGTGGAGCTGTATGCAGATTTGTCTTGCCTCTTTGATGGTGAAGTTTCCCAAAGGACAGTGTTTGGTGAGGGATGTGTATACTTTGGTATATTCCAGTTTCCTGTACATAGTACGTATGTGGTTCATGCCTCAAGTTTGTGTGTTTCAGCTGGTTAGGTACGGTGGAATCCCATTCTGAAGGACTCTTATGCTTGTTTTCATAACAACACGATATTTGTACCAGACGGTAAATCCCTTGTACATTTTCAATGAACTGAGTTGAATTCCTGATAATAGTGAAATGATTTTCAGTTTCTTACAGGTTCATTATGAGATGGTACGGTATTATTTTAGTCAGAACTATGTATGTATGTGCCATATGGACACTAGGGAGGTTGTGGTGATCGGCAACAAAAATTACAGTTTAACGAGCTCGTGGGCCACCTGCAGCCCTGAAAGCACTAATCACTTACTAGTTGTGTTTCGTGATGGACTCGTCTATTTCTTTACAAGGCATAGCTCCCTAGGG
>OZ026560.1:192500-202500 GCA_964020155.1 Chondrilla cf. caribensis
TTGTTCTCCTCCACTAATTGTGGCAGAGTAGAGAAGATTCACTGTACTTTTTTGTACATACATGTGTGTGTGTGCATGCGTGCGTGTGTGCATGTGTGTGTGTGTGTGTGCATGCGTGTGTATGTGTGTGTGCATGCGTGTGTGTGTGTGTGTGTGTGCGTGTGTGTGTGTTAGTGCATAACATTACAACTTCAGTTTGGACTGTTTCACCAGTTTGTTGTTGAACTATATAATCCTGTTGACAGGCCATGCTACGATAGCTATGAACATCACGTGTGTTAAGGAGACACCAGTGAAGAAGCAGGTCTCCAACCCTCTGAAGCTCAAGATGAAAAGAGCCAGGTACATCTGTGCATGGATGTCTATGCTATGATGTCATAGGCTTGACCCACACTCCTGGAATTCATGTACTGTGCTGAAACAGGAGACCTCTAATGGGGACAATACCCTCATTGTTCTCACTGTAATTAGCATATGTGATGGCTTGGGCTAGCAAGACAGATTACTAATGACCATATCCTCCATTGTGATTTCACCCCTCCACTCTCTCGTGTGACAGTTATGAAACTCGTCAACATGCCGATGACTGGAGTGTAGACAGAAAGTGTTGGCTGCCACGGTCCATTGTTGGTACACGGATGGGCGGGTTACCACGGCTACATGATATCGTGTCCTACTTGCACCTCGTTCCTGTTTGCTACCTTATATGGTTATGTTATGAACTGTGTTATCATAGCTGTGCATTGGTGTACAATACCTCGCTTGTACTCCAATGCCATATGGTATGAGTGGATGATATGTAGTACACTAGCTTTCTGTGGGGGAATGTTAGTAAATGTCTTGTTAAGTGGAAGATTGTAGTGGTAGTGATAATTCAGCAGCTGTTCCTTATCAAAGCTCTGCTATGCCTGGTGTTGGGTGACATGTTTCTCTGTATGTAGCACACGCTAGCATGTAGTCCTACCACCTACGCATCTGTGTACACTGATTTGCTTAAGTCACCACATGCGTATGTACGTACTTGCACACTCCTACTGCCTACCCACCCACCATCAACTGTAGGACGAAATCAAGTACAAGAATGTCTCCAAACATAGTTTCAGTTTCAGAAACACCAAAAAGATCAAAGATTTTCTACTCAAGTATGTCAAGGTGTGTTCAATGTATTTGTGGCAAAATGCTTTAACGTTTGTGTAATCACATTAGAATTGAGTGAAGAAAATGATTTACAGTTTGGTCAAGAGAGGAAAGGTGTATTTCCAAAGAAGAACCCTTCTCCTCAATCTTTGAAGAGCTTGCTGCATGGACGACTGGCTCAACAAAAGTCTCGGAGAAGTGATGATGGGTTTGATCCAAAGGTCGAAGTACTGCTGACTGATATTATTGAGGAAAGTCCAACAAATAATTCCTCCGTTCACCACTCGGAGGACCTTGGCACAGAAGATCCATTGATTTTGGCTGGCACGCCTTTGAAATCAACTAGTATCAGACAAATTGCTTTCATGGACACTCCTTTGAAGCCTCGGCCACTGCTTGGCCTCCAGACCTCCTCCTCCAGCTGCAGTTGGCTGATTCCAGATACTGTTAACACACCAGTGAAAGTATCTCATCAGAGTCCAGATACTTTCAACACACCAGTGAAAGCATCTCAGAGTCCAGATCTGTTCAGAAACACTCCATTGGCTTCTTATGGAAACTTTGAAGAACATTCAGTAACAATGGTAGCTAGTCAATCTCCAAAGGATTTAGAGTCGGACACGCAAGCAGCTTTTCTCCTCTCCACTCCTCCACGTCAACAGCCTAAAGACTTCCATGGCCTATTTGCAAACGGTCGATTTGTATTTGCTAACTCCTAACATTATGTCTGTTGTTCCTTGTGTCTCAATTTGTTCATTTCCCACTCCCATTCCCATTTTGTGCCAATCCCACTCCAATGTCCCATTTCTTAACGATACGTATATAGATTTCATGGCATTTACAGTGAATTTGTGACATAATTCAAATGATTTCCAAAGTGTAATTTGTTGATTGTAGAGAAAAAAAAACTAATAAGAAATATAAGCTACAAAACTATCTATTAACTGGAAAGTTGTACTTGATGTACATACTGTGACCATTTAGTAGTTGAGTTAGGATATCTCGTTGATCTCAGCCAAAGTATCATCGAGTTCAGATTTGGTTTGCTCATATTTAGCCTTGGCAGTTTCCAGATCATCTGTGTAAGCCAAACACACACACACGTATACTCCATGTGGGGATATGTACTCTTCCTGGACATGCTACAGTCACTAATGCAATGAGGTCTAACCTTCAAGAGTGTCTCTCTCTTTCTTCAAATTATCAATCTCTTGTTCTTTTTTTTCCGTTACGGCTTCCGTCTGCAGTAATTGGACACAACAGAGCTCACCACATACAGTGTATGTAATAGAACTTTTTAATAACAATTAATTTAAAGTTGCAGTGTAGCAGTTTGTGTGTTATACAATGCCCAGTTCCAACATTTACCTCTGCAACCTGAGCCTCTAGTTTGTCTATGGCCTTCTGCATCTTCTCCGCTTCCTCCTCGTTCTGTACAGCAGATAAACCAGTACACATGCACAAACCACCTCACAAATAATGCACTGATTGTTATCATACATATGACATTGTGTATACACAATATATACATATATACTTACGTATGACATGAATAAGTGTATGGAGTTTGTTATATGCTAACATTGTGTAATGCATTCACAATCACAATGTTTCGTACAGACCAGTAGCATAATATACATTGCGTGATATTCACATGTACCTTTAACTCCTTGACCCGCAGTGATTCAACTTCAGCAAGAATGTCACTGGTTTCTTTGTCAGACTGAGTCTTAGTTCTGTGTACACATGTCACCATTAGCAACGTTCAACCAACGATCACTGGCCACTTCCCTCACCCTTGGAGTCCATCCACAGTTTCCTCTGTTTCAGCCAAGTCACTCTCCAAGGTCCGAACTTTGACTCTGAGCTGCATTTCATGCATCGTCAAGTGCCAAATGAAGCGTAAAGTGACAAATGCATACCAACCATACACTCAGTATATACCTCTTCGTTTTCCTTCTCCAATGTGGACAAACTTTCTTCTTTCTTATCGAGTTGGCTTTCAAGCGACTCCTTCTGTCCCGACGAGTTCACCTCACTAACTTGCAGCTGGCGTAGGTGTCTGTGTGTGTTTGTATGAGAACAGTGTACAGTACATGTATGCATCCAGGTAGCATGACCACGAATGCATGTGTAGACAAGGAGTGTCTGAACAATATCGTGACAACGTTCAACTCTGGTCTTACTAGTATCGACACATGCATGTTAGAGTTTACATGCACTACATGCATGTGTATGGTGCACACATACCGCCTGGTGTCATCATAAAGTCCTTCCATTTCTGCTGCTTTCTGTTGGTATTCAGTGCTCTTTTCAGCTGCTTGTTCGAGGTCATCTTCAACCAACCTTATCTGGCGACGCAAATCCTCTGCTTCATTCTCAGCCTGAATCAAACAAGACAGCACGATTTGACAAGACAGTAGGAATATTGAACCTAATTCCCTGAGATACACCACAATTCCAACTAGGAATCATGAATATAATACTCGTAGTTTTCCCAATTAACCTGAATACAACAAACAAAACTATATGCAATTAGACCAGTCAATTATAATATCATTGTTGTTGTTTATTTATTGTCGCATCTTAAGTTATCGCTTGCTTGCTCTCACCGCGACAGCGCGTTTTTCCATTTCGTCTATTTCGTCTTCTTTTATCTTGGTCTTTTCTTTAATTTCCGATATTTCTTTATGCAGAGCGTCCAATTTACCCTTGATTTTGCTAGCCATACTCTAGGTTTGTTCTTTTCGGGTTTCGCTACGTGTTGCTGTCCCTCTCCGTTCACTCCACGCACCTGGGTTCTTCGCGATGGCGAGCGATGTCAACAATTTAATTAAACGAAGATACTTCCGTTTTATAATTTGCGGTCAAATTTTCAGGAAGCAATATTCTTCACCACACACTCGACCGCTGCCAAGCCCGCTTTACGCGCTACTGGTCCTAAAAGTATGACGTCCATACAAGCCAAATGGGATCATTGTCACTATCTGCAGTTTGCCATCATTGATCCTCGATCCATTTGTCATCATAGATGATCGATCCATTTGCCATCATTGATGCTCAATCCATTTGTCATCATAGATGATCGATCCATTTGCCATCATTGATGCTCAATCCATTTGCCATCATTGATGCTCAATCCATTTGCCATCATAGACGATCGATCAATTTGTCAAAATTGCACTTGCAATTATTAGAATTATCCTACAACCTAAACAGGTTTGAGGCCTGTGTGTGCAATTTTACAAAATTAAGAGGTCTATATCATACATTAGTAAAATTTAGACAATGAATGTTAATTGTTCACACAAGAAATGATCATCTAACAACAGACTAAGTAAATAGTGGTAGAAGAGGCTGATATTCTGTGTGCCTCACTCCCTCAAATGTCTTGTAGTTCTGCGAGTGTTGACTCAAGGTCTGCCTTAGCCTTTTCATAATTCTCTTCTGCTAATTCTAGATCACCTGAGAGTGGGGAGGTAAGCCTTATGTCACATCAACAGAATGAGAACTTCGACTACATTCATCTTTGGATCGGGCAAGCTTTGAAGGGTAGAGAACTATTAGAAGTGGAGTTCACTTCAACATTACATGGCTTCACGGGAGCCATCCCAGTGTTGGGAATTCATGAGAAACACACATCACACACAGTCTCAACCTATTACCCAACACACGCTTCCTGTTACCCAACAAACACTCCCTGTTACCCAACACACGCTTCCTGTTACCCAACAAACACTCCCTGTTACCCAACACACACTCCCTGTTACCCAACACACGCTCCCTGTTACCCAACAAACACTCCCTGTTACCCAACACACACTCCCTGTTACCCAACACATGCTCCCTGTTACCCAACACACGCTCCCTGTTACCCAACACATGCTCCCTGTTACCCAACACACGCTCCCTGTTACCCAACACACGCTCTCTGTTACCCAACACACACTCCCTGTTACCCAACACATGCTCCCTGTTACCCAACACACACTCCCTGTTACCCAACACACGCTCCCTGTTACCCAACACACACTCCCTGTTACCCAACACATGCTCCCTGTTACCCAACACACACTCCCTGTTACCCAACACACGCTCCCTGTTACCCAACAAACACTCCCTATTACCCAACACACACTCCCTGTTACCCAACACATGCTCCCTGTTACCCAACACACGCTCCCTGTTACCCAACACACGCTCCCTGTTACCCAACACACGCTCCCTGTTACCCAACACACGGTCCCTGTTACCCAACACACACTCCCTGTTACCCAACACATGCTCCCTGTTACCCAACAAACACTCCCTGTTACCCAACAAACACTCCCTGTTACCCAACACACACTCCCTGTTACCCAACACATGCTCCCTGTTACCCAACACACGCTCCCTGTTACCCAACACACGCTCCCTGTTACCCAACACACGCTCCCTGTTACCCAACACACGCTCCCTGTTACCCAACACACGCTCCCTGTTACCCAACACACGCTCCCTGTTACGCAACACACACTCCCTGTTACCCAACACACACTCCCTGTTACCCAACACACGCTCCCTGTTACCCAACACACGCTCCCTGTTACCCAACACATGCTCCCTGTTACCCAACACACAGACAATAGCGTTGCGTACTTTCCAAGGTATCAACTTGTTTCTGTAGCTGTGTACATGTCCTTTCGGCCTGTTCTCTCTCAGTTTCCGACTATAAGTATCAAGAAGTGATTGTTGTAATTGAACATCAAGTAATTCCTGGACACCTCACACACAGCCCGCTCCAGACTCACCGTCTGATATTTGATCTTCAGACCATCCAGTTTTTCCTGCAATTGGTCCACCTTATCCTCACTCTGCAAAGAGTGGTAGCTTCCAAGTTGAGACAAGCAACCAAACCACTACAAACGACACTTCACCTGACCTGTTGCGCCCTCTTCCTCAGCCCATCCAGGTCCTGACCGGCCGATGCCCTTTCTTGATCATAATCACTTACTTTTCTGAAGGGGTTATGGAGGAAATTACGTAACGGAGCTGGTTTCCATGGCAATATCGTCTCAATCAGCTTACGCTTGTAATTCTTCTAGTTTTTGCTCAGCACCATCAAGGTCTTGTTCCAATAAAGCTACTTTTCTCTTCAACTGTGAAACAGTTGACAGTTCTTATAATTTACTGATACATTCAAGCACACATGTAGACACACATGCAAATACACTCACACGCATACAACATACAGGTACATGTATGCAACACACAAGTACATGTACATGCATGACATGTAAGTACATGCATACAACACACACAAGTCGGACATAAATTACAATCACCTGTTCGTTCTCCTTCTCGAGATCCTCTGCCAAAACAGTCTTTTCTCTCAACTTCACACTCATGTCTTCTTTCTGGTCATAAGTGCTTGATTCACTTGCTTTGAGAGAATTCAACTCTCTATTTCGTACATATTCAACGATAAATACAATATCATGTCCCACTAAACAATTAGGTACACCACAATTAGCTTGTGTACATTAATTATCCTTAAATTCAATTTTGATTATCAAACTCACGATTAAATTGATGAAAGACAGTTACAACAATATAATTCATGTTATCAGTTGCGGATGATGACATTATTAATTACATACATCAAAGCAGCTGATTTGATTTAGAATTTATCTGAGCTCGCAGCTAATGTTATCACCAGTAATGATGCAATTTGAATTCTCTAACACAAAGTCGATCAACAGAGAAATCATCTCACCTCTTAGTTTCATCATAGAGATTCTCGAATTTGCTGGCTTTCTTCTCTAAATCACCGACACGATCTTCGGCTCTGTCTAAATCGCCTTCAAGCAACTGCAACTTTCTTTTTAAACTTTGAACCTCTTGTTCAGACTGTGACCACACAATGGAAGGACTTGGGTTAATAACATTAACACTACAGACCTGCTAACACTACAGACCAGCTAACACTACAGACCTGCTAACACTACAGACCAGCTAACACTACAGACCAGCTAACACTACAGACCAGCTAACACTACAGACCTGCTAACACTACAGACCAGCTAACACTACAGACCTGCTAACACTACAGACCAGCTAACACTACAGACCAGCTAACACTACAGACCAGCTAACACTACAGACCAGCTAACACTACAGACCAGCTAACACTACAGACCAGCTAACACTACAGACCTGCTAACACTAAAGACCTGCTAACACTAAAGACCTGCTACCACTACAGACGAGCTAACACCGTGACTGTTATTTCATTACAACCGTAACTGAAGAAGCTTTGAAACATCGAGGTCTCGAGACACCAGATCCTAATTGCGATTGTTATGAAGATTGTGAAAGTGTGCAATGGGCGGGTAGGCGAATCCAAAGAAGTGAAGCTATTGTAACGAGAGATCATGCCAAGAAGTACATCTTTCCCTGCGAAGGCAACTAATTAAGGGACAATTGCTTCCACGACTCAATCATTCAGGAAATTCGACACTGCTGTCACTCACCGACTCGCATCTTTGTATCGCTTCTTTCTTTTCACCTTCCTTCTGTTCCAGTTTGTCCATGGCCTCATCCCGTTCCTTCTTGAGAGCTTCTAATTTGGCTTTCACCTTGTCCATTTCGATAGAGGTATTATGGTACGATTTCAGTGAGAAGACACGCAAACACGATATCAAGCGAAAGAGTCGTCAAAAACCGACCACATGGACCGCGAAGGACGGGCTCACTAGGAAGTTGCTGGTTTGTACGGCGAAATCGCGTTATTACACGTACATTCAGTATTGAATTTATATGCAATACAGGTCAATAAATATTGCCCTAATTTGGGCATTCCAGCACGTGACGTCACCCGTTACCCAGAACAATACTAAGCCTTTTGGCTCTGAGCTCAGGGGGGTAATAGTTCGTGTGTGATGTAATTAGCCACGTCCAGCGGAGCGTCGCCCCAAGAGGAGACGCGGAGTGTTACTTCACGCACTCACCCCCGCTAATCTCAGTTATATGACTTTTAAGATATTCGCAATATGCTTCAACTGAAGACATAACACCCGGATAGTGTGTATAATCTCACTTTCAATTCAAAAGTAATCTAAACTAGGGAAAATGGTAAATAATGATTGTTCCTACTTCACCAGCTCTTGAATCAGTGTTTCTAGTTCAGATATCACCCAATTCAGCGAGAACAGTATCTAACTCATTTTTAGCCTTTGAATAGTTTTCTTCGGCAATTTCAAGGTCCTCTAAAGATGGTCAAGTGGGATTTATTTGAATTTGTGATATGATTATATCCATGTGCACACACACGCATGAACACACACACACACACACACACACACACACACACACACACACACACACACACACCACATGCACATACGTACACATACACACACATCAATCCATGCACACACCTTCCAATCTATCTATCTGATGTTGAAGATGCCCAATTTGCCTGAAAAGGTAATATTATTATAGATCACTCAACATCGAATAATCAACAAATATTAATCCTAAATTGATTTTGCCACATTATTGATTATACCGAGAATATGATGGTGCTACAGACATTTTATGAGCCAATGCTGATATTCGACCACCACTCCACAGGTCTTCTGACACAATGAATTTATAATTAGTTTTGTCACGATCAACATGAGGAACCTGACTAACCTGGTTTTCTCATCACATTCAGCTTCATATCGCTCTAGTTTACTTGTAACTTCGTCACACCTGTCTTCGGACTTCTCCAGTTCATCCTCGAGGAGTTGCATTCTCCCTTCCAAGCTCTTTATTGTTGCCTCTGCCTGTAGGATATATCAGTGATTGTGTGTGTGTGCGTGTGTGTGTGTGTGTGTGTGTGTGTGTGTGTGTGTGTGTGTGTGTGTGTGTGTGTGTATTTGTGTGCGTGCGTGTATATCTATATGGTGTGTATGTACGAGTGCAGGTGTGTGGTGTCGCCCGATTAACGGTCAAGGAGTTCACGTACATTCTCCGCTCTCTCTCTCTGTTCTTTCATTTCTCTGACGACTTCTTCAACTTTTTCCAAGGCCTCGTCTCTTTCTTTCTTCAGATTTTCCAGCTTTGTTTTGATGTGAGCAGCCATTGGTTAGTGATAGTTTGCTGTAGTGTTATTTCTGGAGTTGTCGATTCGCTTCTCGCTACGATGTTCCTGGTCGAGCCTTCTGCGGTTTGACAGGAGAAATATGACTCTAAAGCATATTATACTGAGGAAACAATGGATTTAATCGATGACAACACAACGCTCACAACCACACCTGTAGTCTCTGGCACTCTAACATGATTACGATGAACAGCGAATATCTGCTGATGACGATAAGTACAGCTCCCGTCCCGAGTATACTGTATGCACGCTTAGCACATTGTGATGCACGTGACCTGGCACGTGAGCACGTATGATCAATAGTAAACATTAGTACAATATTGGGCGCGTTTTGGCAAATTCTCCCACTCTGAAAGGCACACCAAATGTGTACTTTCTTTGTCAGAGCCACGTATATAAGTGCTGTTTGACATAGTACGCATGGGCTTAGGATGAGGGGCTGAGTAAGGACGATGTTTTAACTAGGGCTTAATCAAGTATGTTTCACTGTTTCTAGGAAATTAATTTTAATAATTAAGGGGGGCAGCCATTTAAAACAGGCCAAAGTGTGTCTGGCCACACAAGACCAAACAATTTCAAACAAAACTTCAGTGCACACAATACAGTACCTCATGCATTACTCTCTCTGTTAATTTTGTTTCTTTTGTTTGTTTGTCTTTTTTCTCCTTTTTCTCTCTCTTCCACCATATAAGCAGTAATCACTTGTCTTGCCAAGCCCATGTCAATCATGTTAGC
>OZ026560.1:205000-207500 GCA_964020155.1 Chondrilla cf. caribensis
TCATTCATATGTTTGAGCCTTCTCATTTCCCTGTGAGTAATGGACACTAGATGGGCTGATGTAATAACAATCAGCGAATATAGTTACCAACTGACCTTTCTTGCTCTTCTATCGTTGCTTCTGCACTTTTTAATTTACTCGCACCTTCATCACACTGGGCTTCCGACTGTTCAAGGTCACTTTCAAGTAGTTTTATCTTTCTTTGTAAATTCTGCATCTCAGACTCCGCCTGTGATGACATCGAAGAACTTTTACTTCTGAAATTCAATACTCGTAGATAGATAGCACGTCGATACAATAGAAAACCGGTATGCTCACTTCGTCTGCTCTTAATTCTGCCTCTTTTTTCTCTCTCTCCGCTTCTTCAGCTCTCTCTACGGCTTCATCTCTCTCCAACTTCAAACTAGCCAATTTCTTCTTTATCTGTTCCATTGTTGGGACGTATTTAGCTCAGGGACTTCTTCGAATGTAGGATATCCACTAAGAACCAAACTGATGCGGCTCAGAGAAAAGATTGAGATGCGTATCAGTTTTGGGAGACAAATCACGCATTTCTCTTTTATACCGCTGGTTCGAGGATGCTCTCGGAATGCCTAGTGGATTTCGCAATAATCAGTGAAATATTGAGAAAATGGCCGACCTAAGCGAATGGTTGAGAAAAGAGTTACCGAAAGTTCTCCAGGGAATTGTTGTCGGAGAAGACGCCATTGAGTGAGTGCGAGGACAGTTACATGAAACAGAAACCCGAATTGTGTGTGTGTGTATATTTCTATGTTGTACCGAGATATAGGACGCATCTAGGGTAAATGCATGATATTATGATTTGACTCTACTGAAAGCCACACCGGAATGGACAGATAGCCAAGCTTGTTCTCCGTTGAGCTAAATACCAATTCAACTAGTTTGAAAAACTGTAACCCAGACATTAATGTTATCACAGTTAATGATGGCTATTCCTAGATTGAATTCTCTCAGTCTGTGTCCTGTCTGGATACCTTCCTTGCTCAAAATGTACACTTAATAAAGAGTCTATGTTCAAAATAACATGTATGGACATGCATTTAGGTGCATCTGTGATTGTATGTACATGCATTTGAATGCGTGCAATTATGTTGTGATGACAAATTTTCTACAATAATAATTATATCCTTCTTGAGGGTTGAACATGCACATTAGAACCATTTTTTACATCTGCAGACACATTGACTCTCATCTTTGTAGTTGGTACATGTGTACACACATAATTATAACACACACACACACACACACACACACACACACACACACACACACACACACACACACACACACACACCACTACACACACACACACACACACACACACACACACACACACACACACACACACACACACAGACAGACAAACACACACACACACACACGTTTTGCCTACATTTAGGTACATATTAACGATGACGTCATTTGAAGAAGTCGAGGACTACATTTCTGATCTAATCACTGAGCCCAACTCGAGGACAAAACGTTTTCTTGCTCAGTTAAGACACAGATGGTTGCTATGTACAGAGTTGACCGAGTATCCCCCACCCGATGTGAAAAGTAGACAATCGGTCTCCATGGAAACGAAAAATGTTCATGAGGGAGTTTCAAACTCAAAGTTAGAATTGAAACCGAATCAACTATCGTCCTCTCCAAGTCCTCTCAGAGAAGAACAGGCTTACAAGAAGGCTAGACAGGAAGATTTGGTCTATTTCTCAGTTGGAAGCAACAAGAAAGATGGGAAACAGACAAGGGTGGGACAAGTTGCTCCTTGTTGCTATGGAAATATGTTGCCATGCCAATTCTCCTACCTTCAGAATAAAAGTGAAGCCTCTTCACAATCAACACTTCCAGTTGAAGGTACCTACCCACTATCCTTTGAAGGGAATAATACATTGTTCAATAGAGCAGTCCTTTCAGAGTTTAACCAGCTGTTGTAGGAACTGTGAACTCCTCCTTCCAGCTGAGCATTTCTGTTGGGTATAATTCTGCTGTTCTCAGGAGTTTCCAGAACACCACATGTTGACAGCACGAGAACTGTGTGATTACCAATGAAACAGGAGCTGGTAGTCACAGATCAGTCACGTCTGTGTGCTGCTTGTTGACGTCTGTGTGCTGCTTGTTGACATCTGTGTGCTACTTGTTGACGTCTGTGTGCTGCTTGTTGACGTCTGTGTGCTGCTTGTTGACGTCTGTGTGCTACTTGTTGACGTCTGTGTGCTGCTTGTTGACGTCTGTGTGCTGCTTGTTGACGTCTGTGTGCTGCTTGTTGACGTCTGTGTGCTGCTTGTTGACGTCTGTGTGCTGCTTGTTGGACTTGCAATCCTACTGGTCATCTGCTGCTGCCTGCAGCCCCAATCCAAGCCCACACACTTGTGCTGAGACCTATTTTTAGGCAACAAATGGTGTAATCCTTAGAGCATTTTAGAGTGTTCCAGACCTGGGATTCCACTATCCAAAGATAACCTAACCACTGTAGCCG
>OZ026560.1:212500-225000 GCA_964020155.1 Chondrilla cf. caribensis
TGCTCTCACTGTCTGGACTACACGGCTTCTTACTCCCGGGAGGATATTCCTTGGAGGACCGTTTTCTTCTGTGACTGTGAGATAGGGAGTCTGCCATCATGGTGCTAGCGGTCGGGGTCATTGTGCTGCCAGACGAGATGATGTGCGAACGAACCTGTGATGGCGTATCGGGGAGAGAGCGAGGACTGCTGCTTGTCTTCTCAGTGCTTGATAGAAAGCGGGGAGTGGCTGATGGACTGGGATTGATGGCAAGCGAAGGCTTGGTGGAGACGATGTGAGTTGTGATGGCGGGAATGTGAGTGGGTTGGTCCACTGAACGAGAGGGAATTTTAATTTTAGCGTCCATCCTGTGATCGGAATGCTCCTTGGAGTGGGCATCCCTGTGCACGGGAGGTTTGTGGTCTGCGGCAGGTGTGTGCTGACTGCGCTGGTGGTGGCGGTGAGTTGAGTGATGGGGACGGTGGTGATCTGATCCCGGTGGATCGTGACGATGGGTCCTGCCGGTGGAGGATTGTTCGGCTCCTCCCACAGCAATGGTATGAGCTTGCACTTTACATCGGTTTTCCTCTGCTCCTGACTTGTCACCAGTTGGCCTGGGACTAGCTCTGTGGGTGGGGTCAGTACTACGATGGGTGGGGTCAGTACTACGATGGGTGGGGTCAGTACTTCGATGGGTGGGGTCAGTACTTCGATGGGTGGGGTCAGTACTACGATGAGTGGGGTCAGTACTTCGATGGGTGGGATCACTGCTACGATGGGTGGTGTCAATACTTTGATGGGTGGTGTCACTACCACGACTGGAAGGATTGTTACCCCCATGGACCAGGTCAGCGATTGGAGAGGATTTCCTCTTTCTGCTCTTAGAAGACAGTGAACCAGACCCAGAGCTGTCGCTGGAGTGCCCATCTTCTCGAGACTTCTGGACTCCACCCCCAGTGAGACTGTAGCCAACGGTTGCAGCACCGTCTTTGGAGATGACAAGATTCTCACCTGCACCTGGGACGGTGAAGTTGGGATGAGGGTTAGTGGACGAGTGTTCCGGGGAAGCTGTCAGAGTGGAGGAGGAGTCGCGATCATCCTCGTGAACATTGCTGACGCTGGGAAGGTTGTCAACTTGATACCTACTTTTCTTTCCAGGACTCCGGGACTCTGATGTCTTACCAGACGGCTCGAGAGAAGGAAGGGACTTCCCCACATCACCCGTACCAGATGTACTGTCCTCTTCAGGGACTTTCTGTAATTGAGGGAAAAGCAGAGCAGGGACTTTCCCCTCCTCCAGTGTCGTGATACTAGGACCAGACATCACGTTGTCCGGTTTCTTCACTGTTGTACTCTCTTCTTCATCACACGGGGAGCGGGTGGTCACCTGCGAGGTGTCCATCTCAGCAAGTCCCTCGGAGGTATCTCGTGCAGGGATGGAGCCGAAGATGGAAGTGGTGAACTCAGTTCCCTTGTTGCTGGTATTCGGAGCAGGGGTACTTGATGTGGTGACAGCTGAGGAGGAAGACGTGGTCTGGATGGTGGAGTGAACCAATTGGTCGTCGTCATCGCTGATGTCAGAATAATTAGTGGAGGCATCCGTTTTGGGAACCTGGAGTGTGTTGGGATTGGGGACAGCTGATACCAATGGTGACAGCGTTGATGTGGTTTCCGTGGTTGATACGGTAACAGGTGTCTCAGACGATGCTGTAGACGTTTGTACTTCTGCACTGCTGCTAGCCGCTATGCTCCCTGTCTCCTTGTCATCATCATCAATATTGACAGTCTGGTTGTCCCCTTCTGAGCTGTAGAGGTTGTGCAGGACAAGCTGGCACTCCCCACTGGAGCCTGTCAACCTGGGGTGAGGAGGGAACACCGCTTGACTGATGATACTTCATGCACACATGAAGGATGTGCGGTCACACACCCACACACACACACACACACACACACACACACAAACACACGCACACACGTGCACACACCCACACCCCACACACATACAAGTGCACAACACACACACACACACATACACACATACAAGCGTATAACACATACACGAAACACACACACACACACACACACACAAACACATACACACATACAAGTGTTATAACACATACACAAAACACACACACACACAGATACACAACACACACACACACACACACACACACACACACACACACACACACACACACACACACAGATACACAACACACACACACACACACACACACACACACACACACACACACACACACACACACACACACACACAACAAGATGGAAACCATTATGACTACCTCCAACATTAATCTCATTATCACAACATTTGAGATCATCCTTATTGTCACATGTTATATATTCAATTATATCACACACAGTAACTGGTGTAAATAGAACAATCATTAACAACCTCCTCCTAATTCAGAGTGATAACATCACATGTACTCACAGTAACTTCATACTCTAAATACAACATCGCATAGTTGAGCTTGTCCTGTTACAGGGATACCTGAACCAAGGGGTCCCACGCGTCCGACAGGCCACAAACACTACAAACGTTAGTTATGATAACACTATCAGGTCCCCTCAGGTGTGGGTTACACCAACACCTTCCCAGTGGCATCTGGATATCCGGTTTCACCTCAGCCTGGCAGGAGCCAGCACAGCAGAGGACAAAGAGGGCAACAATCCACACTCCTTATATGGACAACCACAAGTTTACATGAGGTCATCCAAGGGCGGGGCTGCTATACAAACACACCCACTTACTTAACATCTGTTGTAGCATTATCGGAGACAAAAAGTCACCCTTGGTAGGTTTCAATCAGTCACCATAGTTACAGTTGCAAAATTTACATAGTGTTACTATTTATAGCAACACATCACATTTAAGTTATTCAATTAGCCTGTACTTTGGATAGGGCTATGAATGAGATTACAGCCCCAACTGCTAGACTATCCTCCCACAGGGTAATTAGTAATGCTAACACAGCAAGCCAACACTACACATAGCACACACATGCGGAAATGTCTTCACAATGTGACGGCCAACAAGAAACTATGTAGATGTTACATAACTACACGTACCCTATCCACTGCAAACACAGTTCTACAACATGAGGTGTCATCTGGGTTGTAGGCTTACACACTGACACACAGGGAACAACCTGATGATACAAAATGAAACTAATTACTTCATCAAAAGGAATACCAATGAAAATGTGATTAGATCGTTTTCATGAACTGTGCAATGTAATAGCTAAGTTTACGCAGCTTAACAATCATATATAGTGCAAGTGTGTGCGTGCGTGCGCGTGTGTGTGTGTGTGTGTGTGTGTGTGTGTGTGCGCACGCGTGTGTGTATGTGCCTGTGCGTGCGTGTGTGTGTATGTGCCTGTGTGTGTGTGTGTGTGTGTGTGTGTGTATATGTGAGATGAATGTACATTCACACATGGGATAGCCAATAGTCCTGGTATGCAAATGAACTGTAAACTGAAGGTGTGCTCCAGGCCATAGTTTGGTAAACATGGGATATAGGGGGTTCCCCTTTAGGGACACCTGGCCAGCATATCATCAGGAAAGAGTGCATATAGTGTGCGTCTATTAGTACTAGAAGTGAGCAAGCTACAATCCATCAACAGGTTGATATAACAATTTGCCAAAATTAGCAACTGACTCTCAACCTGTGTGTAAACACAGTACAATTAACACAGGATGTAGATAAATACACTAGATGCTATGTATACACACGAAGAAACGAGTATGTATAAACCAACACACAGACACAGACACACACACACAGAGACGCACACACACACACACACACACACACACACACACACACACACACACACACACACAAACGTGCACGCGCACACACACACACAAATGTGCACGCGCACACACACACACACACACACACACAAACGTGCACGCGCACACACACACACAAATGTGCATGCGCGCGCACACACACACACACACACACACACACAAACGTGCACGCGCGCACACACACACACACAAACGTGCACGCGCGCACACACACACACACACACACAAACGTGCACGCGCACACACACACACAAACGTGCATGCACGCACGCACACACACACACACACACACACAAACACACTCACACACACTCTCTCACACGTACACACACTCACTTAGGAGGTGCCCATTCGTGTTGGCCCAAGTCAATAAGAGATCCAGAGTACGTCTTTCCTCTCCACTTGACACTCACCACAAGTACACCTACAGACGGGCAGGAGGTGGGCGAATGGAGGGATAAGCAATTGAGCAATGGTGCACAATCAAACGGTCATCACAACTGTTACGAACCCCCAGTCACGCAGTCAACACACACATCACATCATACATTCCAATACATCGATCACCACTGCTTCTACTGTAACGGAGGAATGCGGGCTAATGGAATGTACACGAGGGCCATGGCTAGCAGGGAATTCCTGACATTCTGGATGGGATCTATTTTCAATGGAAATGGTATCACCAGGCGGTAGGGGTTGCTCGGGATGAGTGAGAAAATGGCTTCACAAAGACATTTTCAAACTCCGATAAGTAAGTTGCAGCAGTGGAATGTGAACAAGGCCAACATGGTCTTCTCCACTAGCATCCATTTGGAAGTTGGGATGACAAGCATGGGTCGCTAAGTGGCCCCACTACGAACAATCATCCAGTGGGTCTGGATCACAGGCTACGAGGAAAGAATACAAAATCATGTCCTTTGGCCTCGGGACACTCCATTTGAGCTCAAATCAGAGTAACTATATAACCTTGATACAGCCCTACGCAGTCTAGAAATACTGTTCTTTGCCCTAATAAGATTACACATCCTGATATATCCCTTGGTAGTGCTCCCATACACTAGTATACAGTCAGACCTCTTCACAACATCACCCTTGGTAGTGCTCCCATACACTAGTATACAGTCAGACCTCTTTACAACATCACCCTTGGTAGTGCTCCCATACACTAGTATACAGTCAGACCTCTTTACAACATCACCCTTGGTAGTGCTCCCATACACTAGTATACAGTCAGACCTCTTTACAACACCACCCTTAGTTTCTTCACTACTGTGCCCTTGTAACAAGTACAATTACACCTGGGTGAGCACAGTGTATCCACACCCACAAGACATATTGTTGGAAACAGATTACCCATCTGAAAGGTGCTATTACAAGAAGCTGTCTCCGAATGACCCTTAGGGAAATGTTAAGTAAAATTCACCAGCGTTGAGGATTCGATGAGCATTTGATGTACTTCTGTGTACACACAACCGACCCCTTCAATGCTACACACAGGTATCTAACTAACACACTTGAGACTTATCATGGGTGGTTTCAAAAGTTGTCTAACGTACCGCTTCATTGTAGAATAGACGAAGCGTAAACTTACAGGAATACATAGCCACAAATATATCCGCACGCATATTCGGTAGTGATAGTGTCCAGGTGTAGTGATGTCAAAGCTTTACAATGACATCAGAAACTTTTATCCTACCTGGACAAAAACTGAGTTCAGGTTGTTGGCCTTGATGGCAGAAGTAACAATAGGGGAGATAGCGGACACTACATCTGTATGTACACCTGTAACCGGATGACTCAAGGAGTTGCTGTCGACTACATTGCTGACAATCTAATTGTCAACTGTAAAATAGCTGAGGATCATTCCACAAGGAGTGTCATACCATTGCCGTGACTATTCAATACCTCATCACCTGATAGGAACCCTAGGATTAGGCAACATGAACTGAATTCTTCCAAGTGTGTACTGGGAAGCCACACTGGCCGACACCTATGCGCATGTAATCCATACCAGCAGATACAAGGAATTGTGTTTGTAATTGCATAACATAACAGGTTGTATGGCTTCACCAGTGAAATGGAGGCTACACCATTAGTGAAGCCAGGAATGCATGTAGGTACAAATTAGGTAAGGCCGTATCCTATTGAGAAGCTCACTAAAAGCAAAGTAACTACCTGCCCACAGACCAAAGGGCTCACATCAATGGCTTGGCTCTTTACCAGCACAACAACAATGATCTCATGACAAGGGCAATAGCTGTACAACACAAATGAATTACACACATGATTGCATTCTGCCATTCTAACCCATGCCCTATTGCCTCCTGGGACAGATCATGGGCAGTCACCATAAAAATAGTCACCTCGGGATGATAGAACTGTGTTAGTGTATGCTGTAAGTACCTTTAGACTCCTGGCACACGGTAGCAGGCAGTGTGAAGTTGGTGCCAGGCTCTAGAAGGGGGTCGTCTTCTTGCAATGCTGCGGCCACCGGGATTGTGCTCGAGCTCATGCCGAAATGTGGATACATTCCGGACTGCCAGGGCCAACCAAACTGGAGGGAGGCAGCGGCTGCTGGGCTTAGTACTGGGGGTCCGGTCACTGGATTCGTCACTGAATTTATGGAGCCACCAACTGGTTTGAATGCCTGAGACAGCAACATGCACAATGATCATGTACACAACAGGTCTATGAATATCATTAACTAGCATAAACAAAATAAATATTCAGTGTTATGAAAAGCAAAGGTAGACATGACATGTACCAGCACGACTGTTTGTTTTTCCACACACCTGACCGCTGGACATCACTTGGATCTCGGGAGACATGGGGTCCTTCGGGGACTCTGGACTGATTTCCCCAGGTGTTTCCGTCTCCATGGTTTCTACAGTGTTGGTAGTTGTATTAGGCTCTGGTTCGGCCCCGCAATTGCTCTTTGGCTCCTCTTGTAGTTTGAGTGTTGTCCCATCTTCCTCTCCCTCTCCCTCACTGTCATTCTCTTTCAAGGATTCGTCGATAGCCATCTCACTTCCATCTGATTTGTCATTTTCCCCATCTTCTTTACCATCGGTGTGGATCATCATTGAAACCCCATCTCCATCATCGCTTTCGTCACTCTCTCCTACGTAATGATTTGTCTTACTGTTGGCAAAGGGCAAAGGTATCGGACGCGATGACCCCTTTGTAGGCTTTTCTTCTTCATCCAGTGTTCCAGACGGGGACGTGGATGATGACCTTGGAGGTCGATACGGTTTCCTATTGTTATTGCTCCCATTTGTTTGAGGTTGTAACACTTCCATAGTTTGTTACAAACTCCACAGCCAAACTAAATACAACAAGATAGAATATGAAATGCGACTATTATTTTCACAATAGGGGCAGTACTAAACATTTGAAAGTAAAAGTCTTTCCTGATATATACAGACCTCCTAAATGGACGAACTTCAGTAATTTCATAAACAAGTTATTACAGCCGCAGCCGAACGACCGTATTCGTACACTTATCACTCATTGGGGGTGTAGAGTCGGGAAGCCGTACATAAACGGTTACCTAGGTGATGGTATGGAACGTGACACTCGTGGGAATGCAGGGAAGCCATGCAAGGTAAATTTCTTCAAAAGATCGTTTTTAGCACAATAAACCGGAAGCTCCTTCTTCGTCCTCTCTACCTGTTACTTTACATTTTAAAGCTAACAACGCTAGCCACGCAAATCGAATCGGCTGAACATTTTACCTTTTCACTAGCCATTACACGCTCATTCACAACAGTTTCACGAATAAAAGGTCAAACTCGACGCGCTTTACGGGGAACAGAACTGTACCGAGACAACACGATAAAAAGCTACAAACAGGACAACTCACGTATTTTCGAAACTCCGATAGCTGCAATACGTTCTTGTAACAAAATACGAACTATTCGAGACAGTCTCTAACACTGATTAATACCATAGACACACTTTCGTCACAATTCAACTAAATCCCAAAATTTCTCTTTCGAAACTAATCCTCAACAATAACTCTTCGAGTTCGTTAAAGAAAAACAACAAATCCAAAGTCTTTACGAACTCTTTCGTTGGGTCACTCTTCGGGAACACAAGGGGAAGTGTTGGTATGCTTGGCCACCCACAATAAAGGCAACAATATTGCTGTACCATTAGATGGACTGCGGTCGAAGTAACACTTGGCGGCGGTGAACATCAAAGGACATGGGATATGGTCAGTTATTCATGAGTTGGTGACGTCACGTGGAATGCAGCGCCGTACTGTTTTGGTATTTCGGAACGCCCGCCAATATTTACAGTCTTGGCGGGCAAATTGAAGAAAAATGGAGACGGAATGTAAGGAAGAAGATTGCAGAGGTAGCGAAGGCTCGATTTTGGACAAGACTATCTTATTTACAATCTTCAGAGCCTTGAGTATGTTTATCACTTAGATGAATCGAAGACTACGGCTGTCCTAGACGAGAGCATCACAAAGACGCCTTCATCGTTCACCACATTTGATCTACAAGGTACAGAATGTTGGTGTGTCATCGCTGTAACATTTTTCAGTTCAGGTTTCTTTGGCACAATAGGTAGAGAATTATTCAATGAAAATGCGGAGAATGTCATTGTATTGGACGATACAACCAAAGACCAACTTCCACCTGTCGAAGATATGGACTGCCAGACGAAAATCTCCCTGGTAATTTGTCATGTGGTTATATGCAGTTACTAAAGGTTGTGATGTTTATAGTGTCATTGTTCAAGGTGAATGAAGGGAAGACTCCTTCGCGGATGAAATGTAGCAAGGAAGAGAGACAGAGGATAAAAGAAGAGAAAAAGGCTCAAAAGGAAGCTGAAAAGCTTGCAAAGCAGAAAGAAAAAGAGCTTAAGGAACAAGAACGGAAACATAAGAAAGAACGCGAAGAAAAAGAACGTAAAGAGAAGCAGGAGAAACGGGAAACTGAAAAAAGAAAGAGGCAGGAAGAACAGCAGTGAGCCTAACTTTTTGTTGCTTGTGGGAAATACACTGACACATTTGTAAATGCCACTTCCTACGATTGTTTTGCGTGCCAGGCTCAAATTAGATGAGAAACGTAAAAAGGAAGAGGAACGGAAGCAAGAGAAGGAGAAAGAGGTATGCCACCCTCTTTGTGCTCCATCATTGTTTACTACTTGATGTTGTTTGTTTTTGTAGGATAATAAGACAAAAATGCAAAGTCAGCAGTTCTTGAGTTTCTTTGAAAAGAAGCCTTCTCCCAAAGCAGACACAAAGGTTGGGTCATTTTGTTAAGACTGTCAAAGTGTACAAGATAGTCTAAGGGAGAAGCCTCTCTTGGGCGTGTTACCTTATTGATATGTTTTCCATATGTCAGGGGATTTCAAACAAACTAAAACTGAATCCTTCCAACTGTGGCAGTGAAGACTGTCGATTTCACAGTTGCCCGCTTTCCTATACCTCATGAATAGAACTCTACACTGCCCTCATCCTCAATCACTAACACAGGAACCCTTAGAGTGGTCATCAGTTGGTGTACCCAAGTAATTCAATTATGACTCACTGTCTGAGTGTGGGCTATTTTGAAACAATGTCCGTTACCATGGAAACATGGCATCCAGCTGTAAACTCCAATTGGTTGTAGGAAACTGTATGTTGTAGGAGTGAACATGCTAACATGAATACATTTAACCTTGATTGGGCTGGAGAGAATATTGTGGCCGGTGCGAATTACATCCTGGCTAACCCATATGCTGTATATCAAGTGTTCTGACAAAGGACTCAAAAGTTTAGCCCTGTGAGGGTGTACCTACAAGTGCCCCTAGTGTCAGTCTGGCTCCAGGGTTTGTATGGCTTCAGCCCACATGTGAGACCAGTAGAATAGGGCAGTGTGTACTACTCGGGTTCAAAATGAGTGTGAAATGAACACCAGTAATGTGATCCAACATAAGCATTTCAGACATTCCGACCTACTGAAGAATCTGTGCATTTTGTCTTGGCTGTAAGCAGTCAATGACCTATCCCAGTGGTTGCCAAGGCCAAGTTATTACTATTGCAGGGAGGTATTCCTCAAGTATTCTTTGGAGAAGGTGCTTTGTATGGTATATCACTGCTGTGTTCCATATTGAGTGTCTGCATTCAACAACTGTGTAATGTAACCGCTGATAAAGAGCAGACAGCTGTAACGTCCATACTGTGTGTACCAATGATTTCAGGGGATTGTTTTGTAATACTTGAAGGGTGTTGTGTGTTTCTGTTGGGTAAACGTGTTTGGATGAGAGCTCATCTAAACTATAGTGCAATAACATTCCAGCTGGCGGGAGCTTGTGTGATTACCACCTGTTGTTGTGATTTTTGACAGCAAAGCCTTTTAATGCCCCCAGTGGCTTCTATGGCCCCTCTCGGCTAACATGTAAATGTCAATGTGTGTATGCCTGTGACCCATACAATACTGCTGATTATGCATGAAATTGAAAATTTGAAACCATACAAGTGTGATGATGTCATTTTTCAATTCAATTTTAGAAGTCCACCTCAGCTGTCTTTGTAATGGTTTCCTCATAGGCCAGAGAAGGTCAACTCGGAATTTTGGGAAGTTTGGAATTTGTACATTTTGATGTGCAGCTATTGAGCTATTTTGATAGGAATTGCGTATCTTTGAATATGAAATTGATTACCTATGAAGATAATACTGACGTTAACATGTGTCATTAGCTCAGTATCAAATGTAGTCAAGGGTATCAATTGTGAGTTTCTAAGCCAAGCATTCCAAGTTACCACCTGTTACTTTGCTGTGTATTTGTACAGTTTCACCCTGTGATATCATCCCAGAGCCCACTCAAGCATCTCCGCACTCCACACCATATGGGGGATTCTGGAACCATTCTTTCTTCCTACTACCAGAAACTAGCCTTTGTGTACATAGTACTGTCATTATGTAACATACTCAATTACTATACGGTGATCCTGTCATTGGAGATTAATATCAGATCATGTGTACTGCAGTGTTTTTGTATGTGTGCCTGTGTTGGTGTAGGTTTCCTCACAGACAACCAGAGAAAACATACACGTTACACTGGTAATAGCATATTTCTAATTGGATTAGTTAGTGTTACATTGTTGATTGTCTTGGTGGCTATTCAGGAGTATCTTGTTTCAACCGTTTCTGTTAATTGAATGGACAACATATGACACCCTATCCATCTGTCCATGGACAACAAGGAAGAAAGGCCCACAACTTCCCATTGGTGTACAATCTGACCACTTATTGTCTTGTTCTTGTGTATGTTTCCTAATTGAGGTAATCTGGGTATACATGAATAGCAATGTGCTACAGTGTATGTTGAGCTACAGTATGTTGTATGTATTGTATGTATTGTGTGTATGTATTGTATGTATTGTGTGTATGTATTGTATGCATGTTGTGCTACAGTGTATGTTGAGCTACAGTATGTTGTATGTATTGTATGTATGTATTGTATGTATTGTATGCATGTTCTGCTACAGTGTATGTTGAGTATGTACACTACACCTGTTTTATGTGCTGACCTGGGTACACTACATACACTACACCTGTCATGTATGTTGACGTGTGTTGGTTAAATTGAATCGCCGTAGCAAATATCCACAAACCAAGTATGTATGCTGTCCTTTTTACATGCAGTGATGCGTGTACAGCATGTTCATGACACCTGTTTAACATCCTGGCTTGTATGCACAGTAAACTAAACTACACAGTACAATGCACTACACTTAGTGTCACTTGTATCTACAGTATGTGTATGTGTGACTGCCAGTGTTCGCATTTAACACTTTCTGCTGAGTCAATCACTGGACTACAGTTTGTGTGTGTGACTGCCAGTGTTCACACTGAACACTTTACAGTCTGTAGAGTCAATCACTGGACTACAGTTTGTGTGTGACTGCCAGTGTTCACACTGAACACTTTACAGTCTGTAGAGTCAATCACTGGACTACAGTTTGTGTGTGTGACTGCCAGTGTTCACACTGAACATTTTACAGTCTGTAGAGTCAATCACTGGACTACAGTATGTGTGTGTGTGACTGCCAGTGTTCACATTGAACACTTTCTGCTGAGTCAATCACTGGACTGTGGTGTGTGTGTAATTGGTATTCCAAGCCCCCTGCAGCTATGAGTCATGAGTGACTGGTTTAGGTTGACAAGCTCATTTGTTACCAGTTAGTCACATTTCAACGATCACTGGTAACATATGCTTTGTCTGGATCGAGTAGCGGTGTTGTCTTTATCATTTGTTATCATTCTCGTGTGGTGTTGTAACTTGAAACAGGTTTGGATTACTCATGCTCAACCTTGCCTTCGTGTAACTCTATTAGGTAAGATTCACATGTACCTGATTTGTACTGCACTACATGTAGGAGAATGTCACTTCACGGACAATTGAATTTACTGATTTGATAATCCTTAAAGATTTCCTCCATCTGTTGATTTGCTTTATTCTCGTCCGCTAACTGAGAAGTGAACAATTTGGTGAATTCTGTCGTCTGTGTGATGCAATTAGTACTGGTTTTGCTCTGTTAGTGTCAGTGTGGACGTCTCCTATTGGATGCAGAGCCCTAAAAGTACATATGTGTGTTATCAGTTTACATGGATCAGTGCACATGGGGGCAAGGCGTGATAAGGTTCCGTCAGGTCCCACAAAGTACACTATTACAGTGT
>OZ026560.1:230000-242500 GCA_964020155.1 Chondrilla cf. caribensis
ACATGCCTTACACAAATGAACAGGGTGACATTCGGGGGCAGTAACTGGTGGGTGCAAGTAGGCTGTACCATCCATGACTTTGTACTTTGATCAAAGTTTAAATTCCTGTGTAATGGGAGGTATCCAGTGTCACAGTTTAGGTTCCTTATGCACCTAGTTCACAGTTGTACATTCTACTAGTGTGTGTGTGTGTGTGTGCGCGTGAGTGCATGCCTGTGTGTGTGTGTGTGTGTGTGTGTGTGTGTGTGTGTGTGTGTGTGTGTGTGTGTGCACGCGCGTGTGTGTGTGCGTGAGTGCATGCCTGTGTGCATGCCTGTGTGTGTGTGTGCGTGTGTGTCATAGGTCTGCTGGTCCATTCCTGGTAGGCTGGAGTCATCAAGCCTGGCTACGAGAAGAGTAGTGAGAAATACGACCTGTGGGAGGTGGAGTCCAACCGAAAGTGCCAACCAATGAAACCTGTTTGCATCGGGTGTGTGTGGGAGGGGCAGACACCCCCCACCTCCAAGTCATCAGATAAAAGTGACCTTTTGAGTAAATTTCGTGCAGTTCTGCTGGTGGATGGTCCAGTGGATCCCCTCAAGCCACTCCCACCTCTGCATAAAACAGACCATCACAGCAGTTCTGGAGGACAAGGTGTTTGGTCTCATGACAGTCGTACTGGTTTGACGTTATATACATGATATAATGACATGTACATGCACACACACGCGCATGCACGCACGCACGCATGTGCATACACACACACACATGCATGCACATGCACACACACACACACACACACACACACACACACACACACACACACACACACACACACGCGCGCGCGCGCACACACACACACGCACACACACACACACACACACACACACATACACACACACACACACACACACACACACACACACACGCACACACACCTGTGGATGATTTACTTTGTGTTGTGTCTTGGTAGTTTACAAGACACCAGGGGGTGGAGTGAGCAACTATCAGCCTGTTCCAGAGGAAGGTATCTGTGACATTGTTGTTATGTACCTTTGTTGTTCTTTGCCTTTGTTGTTAGTTGTACTATTTGCTCATATTAGCACTCCCTGATTTGATCAAAATGGTTAACAAAAGTCATTTCGGACTAGCTCGATTGGTACGTACCTTCAGGATATTTTGGGGAAAGAAGAAAACTGAGGCTTCCCTGCCTCTGTCAGACAGTGCGTCTCAAGAGGGAAAGGAGAACCTTGACTATGAAACACTATCTGGGATATCGAAAAGACAGCTCGTTGCTAAAATCCAGCAGATTGCTGTGAAGGAAGCTAGGTTACCAGACCCCGTGAAACGCTTCTACGTCCACGACCATGTCATGCAGCAGATTGGAACTGGTAAAGTGCAGTCCTTACCTACTACACTGGCACCAGTCAACCAGGAGATGGACGAGGGAGCAAGACTGGAGGGTTCTCCTTTAGCTATCACCCCTCGCAAGAGGAATGTGTCCCCACCTTTGTGTCCACTGGGAGGGGTAGTTCGGGAATCGGACAACAGAATGGAAGTGGGCGGTAATGACCCTTCTGCTGGAGGGTGTGGTCGAGAGAGTCTTGTACCTCCCGAAAAAAAGCAGAAAATTGACTCAGCAGAACTGTAAACACATTCGTGTGTTGTTGTGTTGACATTTGTCACATGGTATAATTAGGTTTTAGTAATATTCATGACTACGTATACAATACAATTGCGTATAATATAGGTATTATCGAATAGGGATTTCGGACTGCGAAGTTTCCAACTGTTGTTGGGAAAATCCGTTTGGATTCAGGAGCGTTCAAAAACGCAGTCTGGTGAAGAGAGTTCTTCATCTGGACGTTTCAACCCTGTGGGTCGTCTTCAGCAGTCGGGGTGCCTTGGGAGTTACCCTCCTTAAATAGGGTTTGGGCTTCCCGCCAAGACACTTCCGGTCTCGTGACTTCCGCTCCTTGGATGAACATAGGGGGTCCACGATCGATCCAAAAGTAGACCAGCATCAAGGTTCATCATGGGTCTTCTTTGCTGGATCTCAAGGGCCTCAAGGACCCTTCTTGAGGATTCCAAACGGATTTTCCCAACAACAGTTGGAAACTTCGCAGTCCGAAATCCCTATTCGATTGTTCAACGCTCAGAGCGGGCGCTTACGAAGCTATGTTACGAGCTCAGAAATGCTAAGGAGAGGATCGCCAGACACCGGAATCACCTCACCTTTCTCTACCGATGCCGAGAGAAGAAGATCGTTCCCAAAGGACTACGAGTCAAGCTCCCACTGAGGACTCCGCGGACCGGAAAGATCGCGTTTCGCACCTCGATGACACTCCTTCGCGAGCGTCTATACGAAGTGAGAAGAGTGATTCGGAAGGCTGAAGGAGATCTCGCCAGACTCAAAAACGAGCTCAGAAGTCTCACAACGGACGAAAGATTCAAACGAATCGACGTTTGGAGCGAGGAACTGGCCCAGAGGACGTTTTTGGAGTCAAAGGAGAGACAGAGGAAGAAGCTGAGTTGCCTTTTGGAGGAGAAGGAAGCCAAACAGGGACATGATAGCGTACACCGCTTGGAAATGAACAAAGTTGTAGTCAACATGAGTGACAGGCCTCTAACCAAGCCTGAAGAAAGCATCCTGGCCTTGGGATTGAACTTCGTACCTGTTCCTACATCCATCCCAGAGAAAACCATCATTGCGGAGACCGAGGCAGTTGCCAGAAGTCTAGCAGATGAGGATGCAGCCAAGCTGAGGTCAGCAGTACAAAGTTGCTTAAACAACCCCAAGCTACCTAAGTCCAATTTGACCAAGTGTCAAATGCTGGCCCTCCAGCAGCTGGAGAAAGACAAGAACATCGTCATTCTTCCAGCGGACAAGGGTAACGCCACAGTGGTGCTAAACAAAGATGACTACAACCAAAAGATGAACGACCTACTAAAGGATGCCAGCTACAAACGTCTGAGGAACAACCCCACTACAAAGGTTGAGAAGAAAGTAGCTGACGCACTGAAAGAGGTCGAGAACAAAGGTGGCTTGTCCACCTCACAGAGGAAGTCCCTGACTAATAAATACAGCACACCACCTCAGCTGTACGGCTTACCAAAAATCCACAAGAAAGACACTCCCCTTCGACCAATCGTCTCCTCCATCGACTCCCCAACATACAAGCTGGCCAAACACCTGGCCAACATCCTACAACCTCTGGTCGGCACCACGTCATCCTACGTCAAGGACTCTGAGGACTTCGTCAAGAAGTTGGAGACAACTGATGTTCAACATAATGACATCATGGTGAGCTTTGATGTTGTCAGTCTTTTCACCAAGGTACCAACTGGTGACGCTCTAAGGGTTATTAAGGATCTGCTTGCAGAGGATGACACCCTAAGAGAAAGAACGATCTTGCTGCCTGCAGACATTGTCTCACTCACCGGACTTTGTCTTAACACCACCTACTTTCACTTCGGAGGTAACTTCTATGAGCAAGTTGAAGGTGCGGCCATGGGTTCTCCACTATCTCCAGTCGTAGCCAACATCTACATGCAGGACTTCGAGTCTCGGGTGCTGGTGACAGCCCCGCTTAAGCCCTCGCTGTGGTTGCGCTATGTTGATGACACATTTGTAATGTGGAATCATGGAGACAGTGAGCTACAGAACTTCCTGAAACATCTGAATGGTCAACACGACGACATCCGTTTCACTATGGAGAGAGAAGAAGACGGGACAATCCCTTTCCTCGATGTCCATGTGAAACGTGATGGAGACAAGTTAACCACCAGTGTTTACAGAAAGCCCACCCACACTGACCGCTACCTCAACTATGACTCACATCACCACCCCAAAGTAAAGTCTGGTATTGTGGATTGCCTAAGCCACAGAGCAAAGCGGATTTGCAAGAAGGGATCTGCATTGTCAGATGAACTAAAGCATGTCCACAATGCCCTGATGGCAAATGGCTACCCCAGGCATGCACTGAAAAGACGGCGGAAGAAGAGGAGACGAGATGGTCCCGGTACTGGTCGTCCAAAAGCCAGGATGTTCCTACCATACATCAAGGGCCTCAGCGAGAGGATTGGCAGAATGTGCAGGCCATTGGGTATCCACACCACTTTCACCTCCAGAAATACCCTAAGGAAATCCCTCACGAAAGTGAAAGGAAGACCTGGTATGTTGGATGTGAAGGGTGTTGTATACTCTATTCCCTGTGCAGACTGTCCAGCTACCTACATTGGTGAGACCGGGAGGACGCTGAAGGTTCGTATGGCAGAACACAAGAGGGCGGTAAAGAGCAAGGATCCTCTGAATGGAATTGCTGTGCATGTCCAGAAGACTGCACACAACATCAACTGGCAAGAAGCTAGGATCCTTGCAAGGGAGAACATTTGGGGAAAAAGAAGGGTCCTTGAGGCCCTTGAGATCCAGCAAAGAAGACCCATGATGAACCTTGATGCTGGTCTACTTTTGGATCGATCGTGGACCCCCTATGTTCATCCAAGGAGCGGAAGTCACGAGACCGGAAGTGTCTTGGCGGGAAGCCCAAACCCTATTTAAGGAGGGTAACTCCCAAGGCACCCCGACTGCTGAAGACGACCCACAGGGTTGAAACGTCCAGATGAAGAACTCTCTTCACCAGACTGCGTTTTTGAACGCTCCTGAATCCAAACGAATATAGGTATTATAGTACATTATGTGCTATTTTGGGAGTTTCCCTGCGTCAGCACAATAATAATAATAATAATATAGCGACTTAAGTTACAATATCATTGTGACATAAGGCTAAATTTTAATTAACCGGTGTTAAAAAGAAAAAGGTCACCCACTTGCATGGGGTCAATCCCACTATAGCCAACTATACAGGGACTTTCCACAGAGACTGTGTACTTGGTCATTCCGCGAATGCAGAAGACACTATTCTAGCTGGGAGGTCAGTCGCGAGTCCCAAAGCTCCCCCCTACGGTTCTTTGTAGAGAGTATTGCGACTGACCACCAGGAAGTGAGCTCTTTTTTCAGAGAAAAAAACCGTCCTTTTGAGGTTTCGAACCCGCGACCTGGAGCCTAGAGTCGTGTCACCTGACCAACCGGCTACCGTGACCTATCTGATTTTAGTATATTAAATGCGCTATTTATACTTACTCAAAGTGTAAAATTTGAAAAACCAAGTAATTCGGGTTCGCTCCCTCACTAAATCTCCCTAAACTTCTCTTTTAGGTTTGAAGGAACCTTCGTTCAAGATATGCTGTTCGGCGAAGCCGTTGCGCTCGATTTCTACTCAAATTTCTAATTCTCGGCGTTTCCACATCAGCCATTTTCTTCGCACATTTCAATATAAATTCAGTGTTGTGGCTACGCGTAGGAAAACTTATTGTTTCTATGGTGGCTGGTGTCGTCGTGGAGATTGGAATTCTTCGAGTTGTATCCAATTCTTGAAGGATGGTTGCAAGTTTGAAGATCTGTGATGATTTGACGGGGTAGGTGTACGTGACTTCGTTAGCTGTCGAGGCAGTTGTGGACAGACACTTAGACAGCTGCTGAGTGGAGTGTGATTTGGCCTCACAGGCTGATTGGTGCAGGCACAACACTCTACGGTGAAGGTGCAGCCGGATTGAACACAGCTTTAGTAAGCATCCGGTACGTGTGTCGACGTGCACTTACACGTATAACATTCATGCTTTCTGTACTATCCTAATTGTGTAGGGGAACCTTCAGTATTACTCCAAACACGTCAAGCCGTGGTGTCGTTCCGGTAGAGTGACCTTGGTTGTGACGATGGGCCAACTTAGGAGAGAGCGGGTCGTCGCTGTCTGCTTTGTGTTGCTACTCATTGGATTCGCTCTCGTTCCCCGTCGACCGCCACTGTTGAGAGAACGAGGAGGTAAAGCAGATAACGCCAAGTGAGCGCCTCCAGCATACAAGCCCAACATTACTCTGTAATCGTAGAGGAACGACATACGTTTGTGTACAGTTGAAGCTTGTTTGAGCTGGTGGAGGAGTTAGGAGCTAAAATGTAGCTGTTGGAGATTTCTTAGGAAGTAAAAAAGATTGCCACTTCACCAGGACTATTATGGACATGTGTGCATGTCGATATCATGTGTGTTCATATGGTGCAGTGCATGTCAGTGCAGTGTGTGTTCATATGGTGCAGTGCATGTCAGTGCAGTGTGTGTCGGTATGGTACAGTGTGTGTCGGTATGGTGCAGTGTGTGTCGGTATGGTACAGTGTGTGTCGGTATGGTGCAGTGTGTGTCGGTATGGTACAGTGTGTGTCGGTATGGTACGGTGTGTGTCGGTATGGTACAGTGTGTGTCGGTATGGTACAGTGTGTGTCGGTATGGTACAGTGTGTGTCGGTATGGTATGGTGTGTGTCGGTATGGTACGGTGTGTGTCGGCATGGTACGGTGTGTGTCGGTATGGTACGGTGTGTGTCGGTATGGTACGGTGTGTGTCGGTATGGTACAGTGTGTGTCGGTATGGTATGGTGTGTGTCGGTATGGTACAGTGTGTGTCGGTATGGTACAGTGTGTGTTGGTATGGTACGAAGTGTGTCAGTATGGTACAGTGTGTGTCAGTATGGTACGGTGTGTGTCGGTATGGTACAGTGTGTGTCGGGTTAGGGTTAGTTAGGGATGCTCACAGACACAATATCACCACAGCACATTCCGCCTCTCCCCATAACCCTGTGATGCACTGCACACAGGACCTATCTTGCCCAGTGAGTATAGTAATGGAATGGTTCATTCAGAACGTATTGTAGCTCAGTAGGAGCACTCAGCTGAAGTTGGTGATGTTATTCGAGGAACTGATATTGTCTGTAATTCTTGCATTGCATTTGTCCTGTACACAGAACTGGTTTGAACTGGATTTATCACCGTGGAGATACTTCCTTTGCGTCTGACAATGTAACTGTTCATGTTGCCATGGCAACTTGTAATAATGGCATCACTGGCATTGTTAATCTCTTGAAGTCTGCCATTTTGTTCAAGCAGGAAAAGGTCAAATTGTACCTTCATGTTGTGGCTGATGACAAGAGTATTGGACTATTGGAGAAAGAGGTATAGTATAAAATTATGTGATTCCATGTGATATCCACACGATGGTCATGTGATGTTCATGTGATAGTTTGTTCATATGATGATCATGTGATACTTATGATATTCATATGATGGTCATCTCATGAACAATATTATTGTGATGTTTTTGTCTCTAGATAATTCCATATTTCATAACTTTCAGGTCCTGCAGTTGACTGGAGCCCTGAGCGAACACAATGTTGACTTCAATGTTTATCAAATGCAGTTTAAGGGAGTCAATGACACTGATCAGTGGATGATGCTGTACAAGCCGTGCTCATCGACTAGACTCTTCCTACATGTGAGTCAGTGAGGTTCACGTACATGGAAGTACTGGAGGTTATCTCAGTTCTCACCTTCTCTCTCCTCATTGTTCACTACTCACCCATCACGCTTCACACTTCACCAATCACACTCAACCCTTACCCTTCACCCTCACCATTCACCCTGATCACTCACCCCTCACCGCTCACCCTCATCACTCACCCCTCACCACTCACCCTCATCACTCACCCCTCACCCCCATCACTCACCACTCACCCTCATCACTCACCCCTTACCCCCATCACTCGCCCCTCACCCCCATCACTCACCTCTCACCCTCATCACTCACCTCTCACCCCTAACACTCACCCCTAACACTCACCCCTCACCCTCACCACTCACCCCTAACCCCTAATCCCTCACTACATAGGAGCTACTAACAGACTTGACCCACATCATCTACGTTGATACGGATACAATGTTTTTAGCTCCTCCTGAGAAATTGTGGGGGTGGTTTACGAAAATGAATGACAGTCATTTAGCCGCATTGACATTTGAACATGAAAATGCCACCATCGGGTGGTACAACAGGTATGCCACATACCCCTTCTATGGGAAGACGGGTCTGAACTCTGGTGTCATGTTGATGAACCTCGAAGCCATCAGGAAGGTCCACTCCTGGAGTCAAGAGTTGTCCAAGATCCTGGAGAGGTACCAGGATCAATTGGTGTGGGGAGACCAGGATGTTCTCAATGTGTTCTTCAGCCTTCATCCAGGTGGGTGTTGGGTCCATTTGGTGGTTGATTTGACAAGAATTTGTCATCCTTTGAAGTCTGTATGGCTGGGATGTAGCTCTGTACTAGCAATCTACACACATACGTGTCTCAATATGTGCAGTACACAAACACAACCCACACTTTGTACACACACACACATACACACACACACACACACACGTACGTAAACATACACACTACAAACACCATCACCTACTGTTGACTCTGTCTTTCATTCTTTTCATTCACTTCACTGTCCTAATTATGTATTTGTTATGACTGTGATCTGTATACAGAGATGTTGACTGGTGGTTTGTTGTTATTGCATTACTGTTATTGTCCTCCTGTAGAGAGAGTCCTCACAATGCCCTGTAGCTGGAACTATCGCCATGACCACTGTAGTCCTCACGCCCACTGCAGGGACTCTGAAACTGATGGAATAGATCTGTTACATGGTAATCAGGGGATGTTCCTCAATCAAAAGGGGGCGGAGTTCAACATAATGTATACAACTCTTGACAGATTGCATCTAACAGACATTTTACATAGAAAAATTTTAACCAAAAGGACATTTATCAACAGGGCCATTTCACAACTCCACATGCATGCTCAATCTATTTGTGGTACACTGCTCATAAAATCACTTTCCCCTTTTTTGTCAAGTCAAGGTCCAGATCATTGAGTTAATGATATTCATAGTATTGACCTATTGAATTCACTGTTTTGACAACTCCAGCAGCTGCTGTGCTCGCAGTTCATCACTGAGAACCAAGAGCTTTGTGCTGTTCTTGGGAGCAGTGACTTCATAGAAACTCTAGAGTTAACTTCATATTTGTTAATAAACCCTTAATTGAATGTCAATGTATTCAATTCACTATAATATCATGTGAATTGGATAATAGTATATTGACCACTACATGCACATTCACACATTAGAGAAAGAACTACACACCTATGCATTATTACAATCCGTATCCTTTATACTATAATATGAAGCATTACTACCTTAAATTATACATGGTCACTCTTAAGAGTAAAACCCCATCATTAAAACTTGAGACACGCCCAAAAACATGTGGGTATTCTATACGTACTTGCATAAATGTCCACCGAGTTCTAATTGTACTGACAGCACTAGGAGTACATTATTATTGATGAATGAGATAGAAAATGAGAAATGAAAAATGATTGGATGATTATGACTGCTAGTCATGGTAGCCTATGTTAGCTGTAAGCGGGAGTGTCCTGCTGCTGAGTGGGTGTGGCCAGTCAAGGAGTAGGCGTTTCCCCAGAGTGTCTCTTGACGTGCTTGCTAAGGTGATCACTCCTCATGAAACGTTTGTCACAAACTGGGCAGGCAAAACGCTTCTCCCCGGTGTGCGTTCTGAAGTGCCTTGCCAGCTCATCGGAACGAGCAAACTTCTTCACACAGCCAGTCCAGGTACAGGGGAAAGGTCTCTCTCCGGTGTGACTGCGGATGTGTGCCTTCAAATGTGAGCTCTTGCCGTACGCCTTGCCACAATTCTCCCAGGGACAAATGTGGGTCTTTCTCTTCTCAACAGTTTTGCTGTCACTTTTGGTCTTCTGGTCAGACGAATAGGAAGGGTTTGCCGCGATTAGTAAGGATTCGATGTTCATGCGACACACCTCTGGGGTGGATGAGGTGGAAGACGAGGAGGAAGAGGTACTGAGGGGCCCATCGCTGTTCTGCCCCGAAATACAAGAAAACCGCTCTGGGTTGACGACCAAGCAGGTTCTAGTGATGGCTTCTTGGTTGAGATTAGCGAGGACTTTGGCAACTAGTAGAAGTGCTCCCGAATTTCCATCCGGTTCTTCCTTGGCAGTGGGCAGGGTGGAAGGGGCCGTACGGGTCACGGGGGAGAATGGAGGCGTGTTGGGCAAAACGTCAGTCGCCATTTCCGAGTGTCTAAACGGGAGTTGCGACGAACAAACGGTACTATTTCCACTTGGAATGTTTAAAGACAAGTTAGAACGAACAATTTCTGCTCTTGCTTCCTAAAAAGACTTATAATCCAGTGAGAGGAAAGGGCTGACACTTGGCAGAGAAAGGGGCTGGGAATGATACGAGCAGGGGGCGTGCCCACAGAACCACATTATCTGACGTCACACGACGTAATATTTCCTCATCGTGCGCACATCAGTGGCTGCTGCACGCTCCACTATTACTCGAACTTTGACGCAGATTTGGACGAATGACTAACACTACCTTTCCGCTGTACTGAGCTGCTCTTGGAGTCGACTCTTGGGAACGAAACGCTCTTTCTTCCCTGCAAGGGAAACCAATACAACCATTCTTTTATGTAAACATTTTGGAGCCAGTTTACCTATGTAGTGATAATATGGAACCACAGAAATATGAATTTCGATTGTGGCTGCCAAAACCAATGAATACCATTAGTGGTGTGGCGGGCTATTTGTAGTGAGGGCTTCTATAATAACCATGTAAAGGATGAATTACATAATTTGATTCGTCATAAAAACTCGAGTTTTTGTGGTCCTTGAAGAGGAAGAGATGGTCGTACCATAGATACTCTATATCTATGGTCAAACAAGGAGGATAGCTCATGAATGACACACTTTTGGGTGGGTATGTGATCAAATTGCTGGGTGTGGTCAAAAGAATCCTAATTATGGTGAAAGGGGTGTGTCTGGTATGTTGGTGGGTGTGTGGTTACAAACTCACAACAAGCCAAACAAACTCTAAACCAACTAAACTTGTACTGGACACCAATTAATGATTTTCTTTGGCATATATTATTGTGATTGGCATGGATAAAATACTGTATTCACTAGCTCTGTCTGACAATGGTTAAACTTATGATAGCAGGCATCATTATCAGAAATTATCACCTATTACATACAGGGTTCTGCCCAGAATATATTTAGTGGTGGTAATCTGGTTAGCTTGGGTGTTTCTATATTGTTATGTATTGGTATATCCCGCCTCAATCTAGATTGCCATTTTGTCAATTTATAGCTGGCAAAAGTATGGCTAGGTCACTAAATTCCAAATTTATTATTATTAATTCCACAATCAGCTGCAGCATGAAATGGTAACGGGCACAGTTGCTGCTATATATTTAGGCAGAATATGGGCACACTGGTTGGAATACAGCCAGTGGTGGTCATTCTATAGTTTGTGGTGGTTGGCCCCGACCACACCCGACCAGTGTGGGCAGAACCCTGACATAATACCGTGATTTGAGCTTTCTATAATGATTAAAATCAAAAACATTACGCTCAGTCTGAAAATCAAGTTCACAGTGGATGAAATAAACTTTTGAACTGGTGAAGTTATGTTTAGTGCAATGTACAGATCACTTCAGTTTAGTTGTTGAGCTGAAAACTCTGGTGTGTACATTTTCGGAAAGTAAGCAAGGGAAGTGTTGTTGTCATGATAAAACTTAACTCATTATCACTATCCCAATAACAAGGTCGAGAACGATAATTGCAATATAGCCATAATTGGACATGCCCAGTACTTCCACTTGCTCTGTTGAACCCGCTAACTCAGTTAGCATTTCAGTTTGGATAGGAATACATTTACAGTGAATTATCGTTAATCCGCCACCGCTTTAACTGCCAAACATTTCAATCTGTCACAATTTCCCAGTATCAATATCATGTACAAGTACCAATGAATATCCAGTTAATCCACCAAACTCATTAATCCACCATGTTCCTTGAAAACTAATTGTGGCGGATTAACGATTATTTACTGTACTTACCTGATGGTCCACTGTTAGAGTAGAGTGTTGAACGAACATTCTGTTGAAGTTGTTCTCTCTGTTAGCTAGTTCCAGTCGATATCTAAGAACCTCACCTCTCAAATATTCCAACTCGTCCATCAAATCAGAATTCTATAACAAGTATGCATGTGCAGATATGGGCAGGATGAAGGTAGGTCACATGTATACAATAAATATAGAGCATACTATCACACTCACACATATACACTCACACATACACATGTACACATACACACATACACATGTACACACACACACACACACATACACATGTACACACACACACTCACACACACACACACACACACACACACACACACACACACACACACACACGCACGCACGCACGCACGAACGCACGCACACACATGCTTATATGCACATGTGCACAGACACAACACACACACCATGAATACATCAGCTGGGAATTCTTTTCTCATTGGCAGCAGTAATGGTTTATGCTGTTTTTGATTTCTTTCTCGTGATTCCATCACTTTGATCTGTCCACGGAGACTCTTATTCTTCGACCGAACATCTTCAAGTTCTGCTTCTAAGGACTTATTACTAGCAAGTAGTTTCTCTAAAGAATCTGTTAATCTTTTATTCTCTTCCTCGAGCTCTTCCATTCGTTTT
>OZ026560.1:252500-295000 GCA_964020155.1 Chondrilla cf. caribensis
TGTGTGTGTGTGTGTGTGTGTGTGTGTGTGTGTGCATGTGTATATGTGTGTGTGTAAGTATGTGTACTGTGACTACTGTCTATGTTTGCTAACTAGTGGAGGCTTCTCATATACGATATGGGACAAATGGGAGGTCAGAGGTCACGAGGAGTTCAAGCTGTCTGATTTTCTAAAGCGTGTGAAGGTGCGTGTTCATGTCAGGAAGTGCACAGTATTGGATGACGCTTGCTTAGCAAGGTCCCCGTACCCATGAATTGCTGTAGGACCTGTATAAACTGGAGCCGTCAATGGTGGTTCACGGAGTGAAGATGGTGTATGTCCCAGTCATGCCAGCTCACAGGAAAAGAGTGACCCAAACGTGAGTGTGTGCACGTGTGTGCACGTGTGTCACACACAACCCAACACATGAACACACACACACACCACACACACCCTATAGACAACCTACGTCAGCCACGCCCACCTGATATACATACAACCTACATCAGCCACATCCACCAAACATGCAACCTACATCAGCCACACCCACCAAACATGCAACCTACATCAGCCACACCCACCAACATGCAACCTACATCAGCCACACCCACTCATGCTCACACTTCTTCCTCTTCGATGGCCCACAGCATGCAGAAGCTCCTCAAAGTGTCACCAGATGTGGGATATGTTGATCTGACACTGTCCTTCGTGAATCCTAGCGGAGGAGAGGACATCGCTGGTCCACCTATCCGGTACTATCTCAGGTGACAATGAAACACTGGATAATTTAATTTATAATTTTAGAGAACTTTCTCATAGTATATTTCGCTGATTGAACAGGTTATATTTATGAAATTAATATGTAATGTTTAATTACGGTATCAATTCAACACACGCTAAGCATTAATACTAATGTACATACAAAGTCTTTGCAATAATATAAAATGTAACAATTGAAGAAGAAGATAAATGGAAGAAGACGGAGTTACAAAGAAAGACAGAGAGATAGAGGGAAATAAAGCCATGTATAGAAAACAGAGGACTTGAAGAAAGACAGAGAGATGGAGAGGACATGTTGATAAAATAAGTCAGTCAGTCATCGCTGAGGAGGTTGGAGTGGAGTGACTGTAGTTGCTCAATCAGTGACCCCAGCTGGAGGTGTTTGTGCTGGAGGACTTGTTTCTCCCTCTCTGCCATCCTCAGCTGCTCTGACAACCCCTCTACCTGTTCCTGCAGCTTCTGGTGCTCGTCAAGCTGATTCTGCAGGAAGACAGCACGAACTGTTTCACACCCACATGCACACACACGCACACACACACACACACACACACACACACACACACACACACACACACACACACACATACACACACACGCACACACACACACACACACACACACACACACACACACACACACACACACACTACAATAGATGGTACATGCTGAACATTGATCCAACAATATGCGGGGGTGGGTGGACAGACCTTCAGCTCCTGCTGTGTGGCTTGTTCTCGTCTCTTTTGTTCCCGAGCATCCTAAAGGTCAGGGTGATAAATTGCATGGTCTAGCATGACAAGACAAAATGTCTGCCACTTAGTGGACCACAGAGACAGTGTATGATGGCAATCTTGTCGGATCACAGATGGACATCACCAGGACTGTTGTTTGTACAAACATCTCCCTCACCTGTTGAAGACGACTGTTGTCTTGTTCGAGATGCACAGTTTTCTGTTTCAATAAGGTTGCCTCACTGGTCAGCACAGCCAGTCTGTCTTCCTGGAAGTGGCAAATAACAAACAAATCAATATTGTATACTGGGTGGCTTAATAGTAGCCCCCGGGCTAGTGGTTCCCCCTGTACAAAATAATTTTATCAATTTTCAAATATTAATTGTAATACTATTACGTATAATTGTAAATATTAATTGTATAATGTTCACAAATACATAAACATGCTTAACACACACCAGTGTAGCGTTCTTCTCCTTGGCAACTTTGAGTTCAGCAGCATCCTGGCTGTTTGCCATACTCCCCTTCAGCTCATCCCTCTCTTCCTCTAACTTTCTGGCATTTGCTTTGCTGAGAAGAGGAAGAAGGCCCAACACACGCGTCACAACACAACGTGCGATTACAATCGCTGGGTTGAGACACAACACGAAAGAGGTCATGTTAACAGTGGCGGGCTTCAATGGACTGAATAACGGGACAGACAGCCATGAGTGAGAAAGGGCAAGGTGCATTGCTAACATTAGGGGTGGTGCCATATGGAGGCATACCACTCCACATCCCAAGGAGAGGAGGAGAGTCTCCACATCCCAGGGAGAGGAGGAGAGTCTCCACGTCTCTCTACAAAGGACACACTGGGACCAGCTAATTTGTCCACTGTAGAGAGGTTGTCTACACTTTGGGGGTTAAGGTTCATAACAGAAAAGAGGTTGTATAATTGGTCATACTCATTGTGCAATCAATCATAGTCATTGTGTAATCAATCATACTCATTGCACAATCCACTGAGTCATTGGAACACACCTTGTAGCTAGTGCGAGCTTCAGCTGTTCAATTTCAAACCTCAGTTCTTTGGCTTCATCTTGTGCCAATCTGCCTTCAAAATCAGTATTCTCTACCTGTTAGGAGAAAAGGAGGTGTGTGTGTGTGTGTGTGTGTGTGTGTGTGTGTGTGTGAAGTAGTGTGTGTGTGTGTGTGTGTGTGTGTGTGTGTGTGTGTGTGTGTGTGTGTGTGTGTGTGTGTGAAGTAGTGTGTGTGTGTGTGTGTGTGTGTGTGTGTGTGTGTGTGTGTGTGTGTGCGTGTGTGTGTGTGTCAGTTACCTTGGTAATGGAACCATTGGACGATGTGCTCTTAATCCCATTTTTCACAACAGATGGAGAGTGAGAACCCGTTCCGTCTAACACTACATTCACTGGACTACGCACAGAAGTGGGCGGAGATTCAGATTTGGATTGGGAACTTGGACTGGTGACACTGAGAACCGGACTTGTAACGGTGTGACCCGGGCTCGTGGAGGAGGGACTGACGTTACCGTTACCATTGGGAGCAGGGGAGGGGCTGGACCTCTGGACCACCTACGTACGTGCAGTACACAAAGCACGGAGGGTACGTATATACGTACGTACATTCACTGTTGACATATACTCACTGTGTGAATGTGTGCATGAATATAGCATTGGATTCATGCATCTACGTATATACGTACATACTGTTGTTAGTATGCTGGTCACTGTACACACACCCAGTTGGTATGCTGGTCTCTGTACACACCCAGTTGGTATGCTGGTCTCTGTACACACCCAGTTGGTATGCCGGTCACTGTACACACACCCAGTTGGTATGCCGGTCACTGTACACACCCAGTTGGTATGCTGGTCTCTGTACACACACCCAGTTGGTATGCCGGTCACTGTACACACACCCAGTTGGTATGCTGGTCACTGTACACACACCCAGTTGGTATGCTGGTCACTGTACACACACCCAGTTGGTATGTCGGTCACTGTACACACCCAGTTGGTATGCCGGTCTCTGTACACACACCCAGTTGGTATGCCGGTCACTGTACACACACACAGTTGGTATGTCGGTCACTGTACACACCCAGTTGGTATGTCGGTCACTGTACACACACCCAGTTGGTATGTCGGTCACTGTACACACACCCAGTTGGTATGCTGGTCACTGTACACACACCCAGTTGGTATGCTGGTCACTGTACACACCCAGTTGGTATGTCGGTCACTGTACACACACCCAGTTGGTATGTCGGTCACTGTACACACCCAGTTGGTATGCTGGTCACTGTACACACACCCAGTTGGTATGCCGGTCACTGTACACACACCCAGTTGGTATGCCGGTCACTGTACACACACACAGTTGGTATGTCGGTCACTGTACACACACCCAGTTGGTATGCTGGTCACTGTACACACACCCAGTTGGTATGCTGGTCACTGTACACACACCCAGTTGGTATGCTGGTCACTGTACACACACCCAGTTGGTATGCTGGTCACTGTACACACACCCAGTTGGTATGTCGGTCACTGTACACACCCAGTTGGTATGCTGGTCACTGTACACACACCCAGTTGGTATGTCGGTCACTGTACACACACCCAGTTGGTATGCTGTGCTCTGTACACTCACTTGCTGCTTAGTAGAGATTTTCTTTGCATCTTCAATTTTCTTCCTTGCTAAGGCTTTCGCTTCGATGAACTTGTCAGAAAACTGTACAGCAATGGGAAAATACGTGCTTTCCCATAAACACACACACACACGTACACACACACACACACACACACATACACACACACACACACACACACACACACACGTACACACACACACACACACACACACACACACACACACACACACACAGACCTCCAATAGTTGTTCAGCAGTGGCAAACCCGAGACCATACACTGTGTTGGCTCGGTGATCCGACCACTGTCCAAATTTAGGAGATGTTTTGGTAAAAGTCATATTAGCAGTTACAGTACTATTGATGAGCACCTGTAGAGAAAACAAGGACACAAAGTGGTACAGAGTGGTATGGTGTGGTACAGAGTGGTATGGTGTGGTACAGAGTGGTATGGTGTGGTACAGTGTGGTATGGTGTGGTACAGTGTGGTATGGTGTGGTAGAGAGTGGTACAGTGTGGTATGGTGTGGTAGAGAGTGGTAGAGAGTGGTACAGAGTGGAATGGTGTGGTACAGTGTGGTATGGTGTGGTACAGTGTGGTACAGTGTGGTACAGTGTGGTACAGTGTGGTACAGTGTGGTAGAGAGTGGTACAGTGTGGTAGAGAGTGGTAGAGAGTGGTAGAGAGTGATACAGTGTGATGCAGTGTGGTACAGACAAAGTGGCACAAACCCTTGACATACATAAGTACATGTACTAAACTCACAGCAAATTCATACATACATACGTACGTATACGTATAGACCAACAGCTAACTAAATGTGGAGTGAGTGCCAACTTGGCTGGTATGTAGCTTTCAATGGGACAGAAACAATGTTAACATCTGTTTCTAAGCAGAGGGCTATCGTTTGGTCATTACTCGTTTGGTCACGTTTTGACAACTACAAACCACTCAGTCCCCCTTTGAACCAAGGAGGAAGCGAACACTATTTGAGTGGGAAGAGGTCATTAACTTTGTGTAGGTACGCACTGATGTGGTGTTTGTTCCAATTGTAGTAGACTCAATGCATTTGTAATGGGGATTGAATCTCTGCCAGTGATTGAATTACTGACATTGTCACAACACACCACACCACACACCACACACACACACACACACACACAACACCACTCACACACACACACACACACACACACACACACACACGCACGCATGCACACACACGCACACACACACATCACACACGCACACACACAGAGAAACTTTGAGGAAAGGAAATTGATATTAACAGAAAATCGTCCGCACACCGACAATTCAATGTGAAATATTGAACATGCAATCATTCGTGTGGTCTCACTTTGGTGCTCTCAATGGCAATTATCCTGTGTGTCTTCCTGTTGGCATCGAAATAGTACGACACAGCCACGGGTTGTGAGGCAGATGGTATCCACTTCTTCTTGGTATCTGGGTCGATTTGGAAGACATGGGCTTTGGTTGAAAACACCGGATGTTCTCTGCGACGAAAACAAAGACAAATATCATGAATTCCTCAGTTGTACGCATGTGCATATTCACACATGTACATGTGCTGTACATACGTGGGGGGGGTGCAGTTAGCTGACAAAGCATGAAAGCTATACCAAATGATGGATCCCTAGGAGTGGTGATGATTTATGAGTTTTTCCCCCTCCCCCCTCCCCCAACCTCCCCACACCCACCCCTGCACCCCCACACCCCTGCACCCCCCACACCCCTGCACCCTCTTCCCCAACCCCCTGCCAACACATGATACAAAGAGAAGACCGAGGCTAACAAACACTGAATTAGCACTTCTTCTTTGTGACCATCAGACATTGTCTGCAATCTCTGTGTTTACATGTTTACTTGTTGTATTGATTTGCGTATTGCAGGTGTCCTGAAGAGTAGCCTCCAAGGCTACAGGCCTCCCCACAGGTGTCCTGAAGAGTAGCCTCCAAGGCTACAGGCCTCCCCACAGGTGTCCTGAAGAGTAACCTCCAAGGCTACAGGCCTCCCCATAATAAGATTCCAAACCCAGAACACGTACGTATCTAGTCATGCATGAATCACATAAGTGAATGGCATTTTCAATTAAAAAGTGAATAAATTGAATGTTAACAGTAAATTGATAGATAAATCTGAAGGCATACACAGAAATTAAGACATTCCTGACCATATAAGGGATACGCTTCCAACCACACCCAGTCTCAGCATATGGGATGCCTGAAACCACACTGAGACTTAGAATATGGGATGTTACCAACCACCTCCGCTTGTTTATTGGCTGGTTGGAACCACACCCACCTGTGCATTACATACATATGTACGTATAGGAGGAACCTCCAACCACACCCATTCGTATATGGGATGTGCTCAACCACACCCAATTGTACATTGAACTAATTACTTGAGTTTGATATCACATCACATATACGTACATCTGCAGATACTGTGAATACTTGTTAATCTGTCGTAATTTGTTTTCAAAGAATATGGTGGATTAATGAGTTTGGCAGATTAACTGGATATTCATTGGTACTTGTACATTATATTGGTACTGGGACATTGTGGTGGATTAAAAGGTTTGACAGATAAAGCAGTGGTGGATTAACGAGAATTTACTGTACGTGTACATACATACATGATTAGCACTTAGTCGCATGACTGAGCTAGTGAGACCGTTACCATCACTGGGTCTATGTAACCATGAGTATTGCCATAGTACAATAGAAAATATCATTGACAAAAGCACTAGAATTTTGCCCTCAATAAGAACTATTTTGTGGGATTTGACATTTATTGATAGAATGACAAATCTCCCTACCTAGAGTACAGCCCACACACACTATATCAGGAGGTAGAGTTACAGCTGAAGTGACGGAGTATTTACACCTGCCAGCATTGAGCGATGGACACCTGAGACGATGGAATACTGAAGAAAGTTTGACTGAACAAGAGAGATCGATAGAACATGTGAGATAGATAGAACATGTGAGATTGATAGAACAAGAGAGGTCGATAGAACAAGGGAGATCGATAGAACAGGAGAGATACGTAGATAGAACATGTGAGATAGATAGAACATGTGAGATTGACAAAACAGGAGAGATTGATAGAACAGGAGAGATTATGAGGCCAGCAAGGGACTAACATCCTGTGGATTGAAGACATAGAATTGTGTGCAAATATTATGATGCAAACACCATGGCATTACCTGAGAATCAGTACAGTGGGTCAGTTGTTGACTTAAAGTGATTCAGTGCACAACATCATGGGTTTATGAGAGATGAAATCACAGTTGTCACGAGGAAGTGGCTATTCACAAGCACGCATACTACACACACACACACACACACACACACACACACACACACACACACACACACACACACACACACACACATACAGGTGTATATTCAACAATGTACTATACAAATAGTCAATTTGTACATACATTGCTTTAGCATCCAAATATTTCAACAAAAATCATCTTGTGTGATATAACAGATCCTATTGGCAGGTTACAGTCATCTCATTACACTGTACACACTGTACTATGGCTGTGTGTAGTGGACTGTACTTATACTTTACAAGTATTGTATTTATACTATACCTATATCATATTTATACAATAGAATATTACTAATGTAAAAACTATAAATAATATTATGTTGCAACTAGAATGCCTTAACACCACGTCAGATCGTCTATATAATATCATTCGCTAGGGAAGATCTTAAAGTGGGGGCTTGTCCTTTTATCTCAACTCAACAGTACAGCATGATAGCCTCACTTCCTAGCCTACCTGTCCCTCCTCCTGGCCTACATACCTGCCCCTCCCCCTAGCCTACCTGCCCCTCCTCCTGGCCTACCTGCCCCTCCTCCTGCCTACCTGCCCCTCCCCCTAGCCTACCTGCCCCTCCCCCTGGCCTACCTGCCCCTCCTCCTGGCCTACATACCTGCCCCTCCCCCTGGCCTACCTGCCCCTCCTCCTGGCCTACCTGCCCCTCCCCCTAGCCTACCTGCCCTACATACCTGCCCCTCCCCCTGGCCTACCTGCCCCTCCTCCTGGCCTACCTGCCCCTCCTCCTAGCCTACCTGCCCCTCCTCCTGGCCTACCTGCCCCTCCTCCTAGCCTACCTGCCCCTCCTCCTAGCCTACCTGCCCCTCCTCCTGGCCTACCTGCCCCTCCTCCTAGCCTACCTGCCCCTCCTCCTAGCCTACCTGCCCCTCCTCCTAGCCTACCTGCCCCTCCTCCTGGCCTACCTGCCCCTCCTCCTAGCCTACCTGCCCCTCCTCCTGGCCTACCTGCCCCTCCTCCTAGCCTACCTGCCCCTCCTCCTGGCCTACCTGCCCCTCCTCCTGGCCTACCTGCCCCTCCTCCTAGCCTACCTGCCCCTCCTCCTGGCCTACCTGCCCCTCCTCCTGGCCTACCTGCCCCTCCTCCTGGCCTACATGCCCTCCTCTCAGCCCTTCTGCTAATAAGGTAACATTTCATTGTAGACACACAATTGGACAAGATGACACACAGCACAGGAAAGAGAAGCCTGAGAGATAGCACTGTTTGTGGAGAATGGTCTAAGAAGAGTGTGATAGAATCATTCGACGAGTGTTGATTTCAAATAATTTCACATATGTGAGGCTACCAATTAGTTCCATTCAATAGTAATCAATACCTCTTCCTTGTTATTGGAAATAAATTGATATTAAGTGAATGTTTTTATGGTACTACAGTATGACCTCTTTAAAGACAACTTTCTGCTTAACACAAACCAATTTCTGGGCATCCTTTTGGTTTGCAGTAGTGGACTAGGTGTACACATAGCTAGCAAATCCTGATAAGAAGAACATCTGATAAGAACTCTTTTTGTGGGTCCCTTTTAGTTTGTCTTAACGAGTCTTTACTGTATATAGAATTTTTTTTAGAATTCATAAGATTTGAAGGTTCTGTTCAACTAGTAAGGGCTTTACAACCCACCAGGGTGTCATAGGGACTAGCAGTACGTGTCACTATGCAGAGAGGGGTTTTTATTGCACACCAGTGTACTAGAGGGTGAGATCGAATTGAGGTTGAATCCCCAACACTGGCAAGGTTTCCCGACAGGAGAGAAATCCTAGAAATTATCTCCATCACTGTAAATATGAAGCCTTACGAATACAGTGGGACTTTTGAGCATGTTACCAGGAGATTCATTGCTTTCCGGGATTCAATGATAGTGGAATTTGACAAGAAACGACAGAATACACACACATGCACACACCACACACACAATACACGCACACACACACACACACACACACACACACACACACACACACACACACACACACACACACACTCCAGTTGGTGGAAAGGAATGAATTAAAATACAGTATCGATTTATCTCCTCTTAAAAGTTGCTATAGTTGAAAGGGACACTCGTCGTAACCCAAAGAAACATACTGCTTTTTCGGTGCTTTCTTCTCCAGACTAACGGTTGTAATCACCCGACCGGCCGAACTGCTCTGGTATACCCGATCCATTCCGCAACAAAATCGACACTCGAGCTAAACAAACTGTAGCGCCCTCAACGAACAAGTGTAATGTAGAATGAGACAAATGTACAGGTGTATCTTACCCCATAGCTTCTGTTCCCCTCCACAACTATGTGCTAACCACTCCCTATCGTGTTAGCGTTTACGAGAAGCGATAAGATTACAACCGAAGATGGGGCGGATCTCCCTCAACTGTGATTCTTTCCTTGTTATTTTAGCCGTCTGGGCTGCAGTGGGCAGGAAGCGCTCAACGATCAACAAACTCTAATCTTGATGGAGTGAAGTGAACAACACAAGTATCTACGCTGCAGCGGGAGGTAACCTGTTAACGATATTCATGAATTGAACATCCAAATATGGGGCATACCCAAAGTCACGTGAGTTTCCATTTGGCTACACGACCATTCAAAACGTCTACAGTACACGTATCTTTAGCACGTTCGAGTTGCAGCGAGATTGAGAGAGTAAAGTTTACTTGTGAAAAGCAAATTAGTATTGTTTGTAAAATTTACTAGTTCTCCTTATGATATACCCCTTAGTACACAGTAGTGTGTCAGCATAATGTCATGTTTCATATGTGCCAACTTCCACTAACTTGTACGGTGCATTCAAACCAACATAATTGCAACTATAATTTCATCACATAACATCCATGGTGCCAACAATGTAGCCTTTCCCTGTGTACCAACCATTGTCCCAAAATGCCATATCTGGTGACCATTCAAACTCATTCTTGCAATGCAAAGGTAAAAGACACACACAGCTGCTCTGCCTAGCGAACCTTACACTGTACCATCCAGTTAGAGCAGGTATGAACAAGGAGTGTGTGAATGTTTATAGCACAGGTCAACTTTGGGTTTCATTATTTGATTGACCACTTATATACAATATGTCACAACTTTGAGGAAATATTCACTGTTGTTTACAAAACAGAGTATAGGGCTGTTTCATAGATATTTTAAGTATGGTGGGTGGTGTTTATCTACAGCACATTTTGTATGTGCAATTGCATGTGAGGTTTCAGTGTATGTTTGGGAATCAATGCTCTACCAGTGAGCGTCTATGGTTGTATAGGGAGATGAACTCATCCAAAATTCACGTACAGTAGGTTCCACGCACCTACAACGCATTGCATACATGTGATATGCTGATGTTTGTATCTGATCTAGCTGGGGGCCATAGCTGAATTACAAAACCCTTGTTACATACGTGGGTGACTTGTAGCAGGATGTGTATTCAGTGGTGTTTTGCATTTTCAAATGTAGGGGAGGATGATGGGAGTAGAGTGTTCAGCACCTTCTGACACAGCTCATGAAAGAGGGAGTGTGGCAATATGTGGCTGATATTTATTTCTGACTTAGCTGAGGGCCAGAGGGAAAATTATATGTAGCACTCCTCATCTCTATCTGTGGCCTGTAGTATGTGCTGCATTTTACACAGTGTTGTTCATGTACACATATGAGGGGGAATATAGAATCAAAATGCTGATCACCACCTGGGATAGCTCAAGTTAGTGGGGGCGGGCTGATCATTAATCACGTGATCCACCTTCAAAATGGCCATGCAGTTGTTTTGGTTTGCGATCGCAGCTGTTTCCCTCGCTGCCTGTAAGGCGTCCAACAACGGTAAGGCACAACACGCTTCCCTATCATCCGTTGAAGAAGCACATGTTATTTTATCCTGCTGATACGTTCTCTTCCAACCAGGCTTGGGGCTGACCCCTCCTATGGGATGGAACACGTGGTGCACGGACGGTCGGTAGGTGCCCGGCTCCTGAGCCGCGACGGCAACCTCACGTTGATGTGTCTCAGATACACACACTCCTCACTCTTTCACTGTTTCCTGTTACTGCGTGCACTGAGTGTTCCAATGTATTCCGTGTTAGCAGCTCTCTGCTAATAGATACGTTTGCTAGTGAAACAATTTAACGTTCGAATGTTAACCTTTGTTACGTGTGTATATTGATTCACATTCGATTTCACTTTATTTCATCAGATGTGAGAGAGATTTTTGCACAGCAAAAGAGATTATGGAAATTGCTGATGCCATGGCAACCAATGGGATGAAGGAGGCTGGCTATGAATTAGTTGACGTGGCTGGTATGGTGTGTGTGTGTGTGTGTGTGTGTGTGTGTGTGTGTGTGTGTGTGTGTGTGTGTGTGTGTGTGTGTGTTTGTGTGTGTGTGTGGCCATGTGTTTGAATGTACACATATTCATCAATGTAGACTGCTGGGCTGACCACCGAGATGAGAATGGTAATATTGTTCCTGACAAGCAGCGCTTCCCAGAGTAGGTGTACCACTGGAATCAACCTTGTCTTGCTGTGCACTAACTTCTGTTCATTGCAGAGGCATTGCTGCCGTAGTGAAGTATGTCAACAGCAAAGGATTCAAGTTTGGTCTTGTGAGTTGTCTACGTCGTGCTTGGCCTTGTGGTCCTGTGTAGCTGCAACTCACAAGTTAATAAACTTACCCGCATACCACATGTCCACATTCCCTAGTCACACCCTCTCTGTGCTCTATAACCATATGCCACGCCCTCCAGACACACCTCCCCACCCACCACAATCTTGTCTTGTACATACTCCACCTCACCTTCCACAATGCAGTACACTCTTACCATATTATTACCTGACCACACCCCCTACAGTACACTGATGCTGGGGAATATACATGTAGCTCGGGCCAAAGACCCTACAAGATTCCTGGAAGTTATGGTGGGTAGTGACATTTCTTATCAGGGCTGTGGACTGTCTCCATTTCTCTATTTTCTATTTTTCAGGACATTATGAACAAGACTCACAGACCTACGCAGAGTGGGGAGTGGAGTGTGAGTAGGACCAAAGTTTTTGTTGTTCTTGTTGTTGTTGTTGTTGATTGTGGTGTTGAATAATGGGAATTGTGGAATTAAAAGAATTTAAGAATTTAGATTAATTAGCTGTGGTCGAATTAAATGCATTTTCATTGCTCTTGTATTCTTATTCTCAGATGTCAAGATGGATTGGTGCAATACAAAGATAAACGGTACCCAACTAGACCCTAAGGTCCAGTACCCGCAAATGGTTGGTTGTTGTTGATGTCTTGAATATTTTGTTCAAAATCCAATTCGATATCGTATTCAATTCATCCCAATGTTACCAGTCAAAGGCTTTGAATGAGACTGGCAAGAAGATTTATTTTAATTCTTGTGAATGGGGTATTGGGAGCCCATGGGAGTGGATGGGGGAGTATGCCAACTCGTGGAGAACTGGTGGGGACCACTTTGATGAATGGAAGTCGACCGCGGGAATCATAGAACACAACTCCAACCTGGGGAATTATGCTGGACCAGGGGGGTGGAACGATTGGGACTTCATAATGACGGGAGGACAGGTAAACACAAAATGTTATTTCTCTTCATTTACTGTTTGTAATTGACACATTCGTGAAGTGTTGGACAAGTAAATTTAAAGGTAAATTCAATTTATAACTACACTTCAAGCTCACCCCCTCAATAAGACCTCTATTTCCCAGTCCCAACAAATCCAGTATTGTGTTACTCTGTACCTCTCAACATCAAAATTGGGACGTTATGTTGAATGTGGCCTTCTGTACAGGGTTGTCCCGACAATGCTTCATCGGAACACTGTCCCGGTCAGTCTGATGTGGAGTACATGACAGAATTCAGCATGTGGGTGATGGGGGGTTCCCCTTTGCTCGTTGCCACGGATATCCGTAACATGACAGCAATTATGAAAAAGGTATGCAATCTCATTAAATCTCTTATGGTATTGAGACAGATGATCAGCATCATGTTTTTAGGTTTTATTGAATAAAGAAATGATTGCTATCAGCCAAGACAAACTGGGTAAGATTGAATGAAAATGTTGAATAATTCTTAAATATGGTGCACTGTGTACTGTCTTGTGAGTGTGCTTACACGAGAGTTTAAAACTGAGTTTGTAGCCTAGTGGAGGTTGTGACCAAGCTTGTGACATTGTGTACGTTTATATTGTTATTCCATGCAGGGAAGGTTGCTAACCGAATTGGATTTGATCCAAATTGTCCTGAAGTGAGTGTGGTTTGTGGGGAAAGTGAGGAATTGTTCAACTGTTGTTTTGACTGGTTTTCTCACTTTTAGGCAAATTCCTGTCAAATTTGGGGACGTGTTCTCTCTGATGGATCACATGCTGTGGCATTGTATAACAATGTGTGTGTGTGTGTGTGTGTATGTGTGTGTGTGTGTGTGTGTGTGTGCGTTTGTGTGTGTGTGGTTGTGTGTGTGTGTGTGTGTGTGTGTGTGTGTGTGTGTGTGTGTGTGCGTTTGTGTGTGTGTGTGTGTGTGTGTGTGTGTGTGTGTGTGTGTGTGTGTGTGTGTGCGTTTGTGTGTGTGTGTGTGTGTGTGTGTGTGTGTGTGTGTGTGTGTGTGTGTGTGTGTGTGTGTGATGTGTCCTACACACCTTCACATTCATGTTTTTGGTAGTAGTGATGAAAAGTCTTCTGTTCCTCATCCTACCAGGGTAGTTCACAACATGACATTGCTTTGGATTTTAATATGATTGGTGAGTGTTCTAGTAGCCATAGTCCCTCAACAGTTTCCATTCCAATTCCCATTCCCATCCCTCCCGCAGGTTTGAAGGGAAGTTGTAGTGTGAGAGATGTTTGGTTGGGAAAAGACATGGGAACATTCACCAACAGGTGGGTGCACTGGATGTGTTTTGACTGCAATGGCTCTCTTCCACATCATGACATCATCTCTGTTCTATTTATAGCTACAAGACGACTGTGCCATCCCATGGTGCAAGTGTCCTCAAAGTGAAGGAGATGTGATTTTCTAAATGACAGTTATCTGAACCTAAAGAATGTTTTACGTTTCAGCTGGATTCTGAATTCATGGTAAAACTTTCCAGAAGTCTTCGTGGTGTTTAGATCACGCGACTATCAGCAGATCGTTAATCACGTGATCCACATTCAAAATGGCCATGCAGTTGTTTTGGTTTGCGATCGCAGCTGTTTCCCTCGCTGCCTGTAAGGCGTCCAACAACGGTAAGGCACAACACCCTATCATCCGTTGAAGAAGCACATGTTATTTTATCCTGCTGATACGTTCTCTTCCAACCAGGCTTGGGGCTGACCCCTCCTATGGGATGGAACACGTGGTGCACGGACGGTCGGTAGGTGCCCGGCTCCTGAGCCGCGACGACAACCTCACGTTGATGTCTCTCAGATACACACAATCCTCATTCTTTCACTGTTTCCTATTACTGCGTGCACTGAGTGTTCCAATGTATTCCGTGTTAGCAGCTCTCTGCTAATAGATACGTTTTGCTAGTGAAACAATTTATGTTAACCTCTGTACGCGTGTGTATATTGATTCACATTCGATTTCACTTTATTTCATCAGATGTGGTAGAGATGTTTGCACAGCCAAAGAGATTATGGAAATTGCTGATGCCATGGCAACCAATGGGATGAAGGAGGCTGGCTATGAATACATCAACTTGGATGGTGTGTGTGTGTGTGTGTGTGTGTGTGTGTGTGTGTGTGTGTGTGTGTGCGTGTACGTGCATATGTGTGTGGCCACGTGTTTGAATGTACACATATTCATCGGTGTAGACTGCTGGGCTGACTATCGGGACAAGAGTGGAACTATTGTTCCTGACAAGCAGCGCTTCCCAGAGTAGGTGTACCACTGGAATCAACCTTGTCATGCTGTTCACTAATGTTTGTTCATTGCAGAGGCATTGCTGCCGTAGTGAAGTATGTCAACAGCAAAGGATTCAAGTTTGGTCTTGTGAGTTGTCTACGTCGTGCTTGGCCCTGTGGTCCTGTGTAGCTGTAACTCTCCACCCAGATCTACCATTGTCTGTTGCAGTGGTCCATAACACTCAGCCACACCCACATACTACAGCCCGCATTCTCCAGTCACACCCTATCTGTGCTCTATAACCATATGCCACGCCCTCCAGACACACCTCCCCACCCACCACAATCTTGTCTTGTACATACTCCACCTCACCTTCCACAATGCAGTACACTCTTACCATATTATTACTTGACCACACCCTCCTGCCACACCCCCTACAGTACACTGATGCTGGGGAATATACATGTAGCTCGGGCCAAAGACTCCACAAAATTCCTGGAAGTTATGGTGAGTAGTGACATTTCTTATCAGGGCTGTGGGCTGTCTCCATTTCTCTATTTTCTATTTTTCAGGACATTATGAACAAGATGCACAGACCTACGCAGAGTGGGGAGTGGAGTGTGAGTAGGACCAAAGTTTTTGTTGTTTTTGTTGTTGATTGTGGTGTTGAATAATGGGAATTGTGGAATTAAAAGAATTTAAGAATTTAGATTAATTACCTGTGGTCGAATTAAATGCATTTTCATTGCTGTTGTATTCTTATTCTCAGATGTCAAGATGGATTGGTGCAATACAAAGATAAACGGTACCCAACTAGACCCTAAGGTCCAGTACCCGCAAATGGTTGGTTGTTGTTGACGTCTTGAATATTTTGTTCAAAATCCAATTCGATATCATATTCAATTCATCCCAATGTTACCAGTCAAAGGCTTTGAATGAGACTGGCAAGAAGATCTTTTTCGATTCTTGTGAATGGGGCGTTGATAACCCATGGGAGTGGATGGAGGAGTACGCCAACTCGTGGAGAACTGGCGGGGACCACCAGGACGAGTGGAAGTCGACTGCGGGAATCATAGAACACAACTCCAACCTGGGGAGTTATGCTGGACCAGGGGGGTGGAACGATTGGGACTTCATAATGACTGGAGGACAGGTAAACACAAATGATTGTTGTTGTTTGTTATTGGATATTTTTATTTATTCAGTTTTACAAATTAAAGTATTTTGACAGAACACCTTTCAGTTCTAGATCCCCTACAAGGATGCCTCAGTGATAGGACAACTATCACCCAGACTCAACATTTCCTATCACTCAGTATACATCCAACGTCAGAATTAGGAACAATTGACACTGGTCCCATAGGTGGTCTCAGTTGTGAGGTTCTACTGTACTTCAACTGGTCCCATAGGTGGTCTCAATTGTGAGGTTCTACTGTACTTCAACTGGCCCCATAGGTGGTCTCAGTTGTGAGGTTCTACTGTACTTCAACTGGTTCCATAGGTGGTCTCAATTGTGAGGTTCTACTGTACTTCAACTGGTCACATAGGTGGTCTCAATTGTGAGGTTCTACTGTAATTCAACTGGTCCCATAGGTGGTCTCAATTGTGAGGTTCTACTGTACTTTCACTGGTCCCATAGGTGGTCTCAATTGTGAGGTTCTACTGTACTTCAACTGGTCCCATAGGTGATCTCAATTGTGAAGTTCTACTGTACGTACTGTATCACATATGCACAATATTATGCTTCACTGAATGTGACCCGCTGTACAGGGTTGTCCTGACAGTGCTGCTTTGGAACACTGTCCCGGTCAGTCTGATGTGGAGTACATGACAGAATTCAGCATGTGGGTGATGGGGGGTTCCCCTTTGCTCGTTGCCACGGATATCCGCAACATGACAGCCATCATGAGAAAGGTGCGTGTAGTCATTTGATCTTCAATATTTTTGAGGTGACTAATCAACACAGCTAACTGGTATCATTGTCCAGGTTTTATTGAATAAAGAAATAATTGCTATTAGCCAAGACAAAATGGGTAAGGTTGAACAATTTGTGTTGTGTGGTGTATTTCTCTAGTGCTTGAGATCGGCTGTGATTTTCTAATTGATTAACGGTGACTAGTAACTGATTGTTTAATTGATTAATCCCTGGGAGTAATTAAGTGGGTGTGGCTAGAAACCACTCCCACTTTATCAAGCTGAGTAGTCACTCCATGGACTTGATGTAGAGTCTCTGAAGTCCTTTTAACATTTCAGGTAATCTCCAACTACAAAAATTGAGCCCAAAATTACTTCCTACCATTAATCAATTTGCTCGCACTACTAGCAATAATCAGAATTTAAATAAAACTGGATTGAACGATTGATTAATCAATTAGTCATCCAGCACTTATGCTATTGTTCAGCACTTGACCTCAGAACCAAATACACAAGCTTATGTGATGAGAATTACGATCGTGTGTTATAATTGTTGGTAGTGAAGGTTGTGACCGTGCTCTTAACATTGTATTATAACAATTGTTATTCCTTTCACATTCAGGGAAGGTTGCTAACCGAATTGGATTTGATCCAAATTGTCCTGAAGTGAGTGTGGTTTGTGGGGAAAGTGAGGAATTGTTCAACTGTTGTGTTGACTGGTTTTCTCACTTTTAGGCGAATTCCTGTCAAATTTGGGGACGTGTTCTCTCTGATGGATCACATGCTGTGGCATTGTATAACAATGTGTGTGTGTGTGTGTGTGTGTGTGTGTGTGTGTGGTTGTGTGTGTGTGTGTGTGTGTGTGTGTGTGTGTGTGTGTGTGTCTGTGTGTTTGTGTGTGTGTGTGTGTGTGTGTGTGTGTGTGTGTGTGTGTGTGTGTGTGGCTGTGTGTGTGTGTGTGTGTCTGTGTGTTTGTGTGTGTGTGTGTGTGTGTGTGTGTGTGTGTGTGTGTGTGTGTGTGTGGCTGTGTGTGTGTTAGTACTAGTTGGCTCAAACTCTCTATCGCACTTTCCCCATTCCAGGGAAGTACTCAACATGAGATGACTTTGGAGTTTAGTATAATTGGTGAGTGTTCTAGTAGCCATAGTCCCTCAACAGTTTCCATTCCAATTCCCATTCCCATCCCTCCCGCAGGTTTGAAGGGTAGTTGTAGTGTGAGAGATGTTTGGTTGGGAAAAGACATGGGAACATTCACTAACAGGTGGGTGCACTGGACTGGCTCTCTTCCACATCATGACATCATCTCTGTTCTATTTATAGCTACAAGACGACTGTGCCATCCCATGGTGCAAGTGTCCTCAAAGTGAAGGAGACTTGACATTTTCTTTAGTAAAGTGGCAGTTATCACAAGTGAATAGTCAGGAGGTTGTTACTGTTAGATTTTTGGAGTTTACGTTTTGTATTAGAACTACAGCTGGTGTATCTCTAGTAAAGAACAAGATACGTATTAAGGTCTATTAATTACGTATATCAAGGTTATATTACCATTATTGGTTATACAAAATCACCATAGAAACAACTTCAAAACATCTTCAGCTGCAGTGTGTGTTACCAAGTGGTATTCTAAATATTCCCATACGTACATACGTACGTACATCAATGCAAGCATGCCAGACCATAACTTAACTTTCTTTGATTTTCTCACAAAATAATAATCATTACACTTAGCAATAGCAAGCAGTTGAGAAAGGATCAGATCACTTTACTAGAATATTATACGTACGTATGGACTGTTCACTGAGCATAGCCCGAGATAATCAACTATTATACAGAAAAAAAATGTGTGTTTGTGTGTGAATCTAGTGTATCGAAGAGCAGCTGTCGCACAGGTCAGCTCAGTCGTCATCGGTGTAGCCAAAGTCCCTGCAGACCAGAACCAGCGGAGCTATCATGGTCCAGATGTACACAGCATAGCACAAGTAGTTGGAGAACATCTTCACTGCAACAGACGCCCACGTGTTGCCATAGGCCTCACTGCTAGCCTCTTGGGGACTGGATGGAGGGAGTATCGATGGCGAAGAGTGAACCACTGCAGCATAACACACACACACACGCGTGTGAACATGTGCATGCACATACAATACACAGACACCAATCACACTCACCTCAAACACAAACACACACACACACGTGTGTGAACGCGTGCATGCACATACAATACACAGACACCAATCACACACACACACACACACACGTGTGTGTGAAAACGTGCATGCACATACGATACACAGACACCAATCACACACACACACACACACACGTGTGTGAATGCGTGCATGCACATACGATACACAGACACCAATCACACACACACACACACACACACGTGTGTGAACGCGTGCATGCACATACAATACACAGACACCAATCACACACACACACACATCAACTTACTAGTACCAATTGGTGAGTTGCATCATGATGTAGAGAGTAGCCAGGAACATCATCCAGTGGAAGAAGGAGTAACTGTAGGTCACTTTCTCCTTCTCATCGTCCACGTTGCTGGTCTTCTTCTCATCATCATCACTGTCGTCGTTGGCACAGAGACAGCCACAGCGAGTGTCAGACGAATCTGAATCCTGCAAGGTTGTGGAGTTGTTAGTTGTATGGCGCACAGCAAACAAAGCAATTCATGTGTACTGTACGTACATCAGTAGTCTCTTCATCTTTACTCCCTCCTGAAATTTTATGCACTTCAGAACGAGCTGTGGACCTCAGACTACATACAACAAGAGTACCACAAGTATACACAGTGAGAGTACACACAGTGAGTGTATAACACAAGTATGTACATATACACAGTGAGAGTACCCCAGTGAGAGAACACAATACACAAGTACACACAGTGAGAGAACACATAACACAAGTACACACAGTGAGAGTACACATAACACAAGTACACACAGTGAGAGTACACATAACACAAGTACACACAGTGAGAGTACACATAACACAAGTACACACAGTGAGAGTACACACATGCTTACGTATAGTGTAAGTACAGATGTACATACAGGATATGGCCCAGAACCATCAAAATCATCAGAGTACACAGACTACAGTATACTCATGACGTGCCCGCATGTCCACTTACACACACACACACACACACACACACACACACACACACACACACACACACACACACACACACACACATATACTCACCACATGTAGGTGACAGTGCAGAAAAGGAGGAGGATACCAACTATCGAGACGGCTATTTCATTGCCTCCTGCCGAGAACACATCTCCACCAAGACTACCAATGGAACTTGGAACACAGTTTTGCTCTGCAGGAGTGGAGTGAGTAGCAGAGTGACACGAACGCAATAAGCGGGAACATCGTAATTACACTCATAAAGAGATGGTCTGTGTCAACCCACCTGGTCCGTAAGGCTCATTGGAAACGGCTGACCAGAGGAGGTAGGTGGTGTAGAGGGACACAACACTGGACTGGAGGAGACCAGACTGGGGTTGCTCTAGTGAGGAAGAAAGGGAGCACACAAGGAGTGATGTGGAGCTGAAAACTGAAAACAGCTGTAGGGACTACACAGAGAAGACATCATCCCAACACACTTCTTCTGATCCATGGTAAGACTGAAATGATGGACACGGCAATGTTCAATATCACATTCAGTGTAATGAATGTCTTGTTGGCATGGCACCCATTGGGATCACTCTACAACATCCAAGAGCAATATGTGAACATTTGACGTGACGCTAACACCATCAGCACCGGAGCACGAACTCACTCCAACGAAGAAGACGTACAACAAGACAATCCCAACAACCGCCAAGAAGTAGAAGAATATGCTGAAGACCAAAAGAGCTGTTACAAGGGAAAGAGGATGAATTAAAAGCTATTGATTCGAAAAAGTAGAATACATCACTTACCAACATACCACAACTTGTTTTCATTCTCCTCAACCTTGTTCACCCTGAAGAGGACAGACAGAGGTGTGTGTGTGTGTGTGTGTGTGCGTGTGTGTGCATGTGTGTACATGTATGGATGTGTGTGTGTGTGTGTGTGTGTGTGTGTGTGTGTGTGCGTGTGTACGTGTGTGCATGGGTATGTGTGTGCACACGTACAGGTACAAAAAGGCTATGCACAAATGTATTACAAGTGTACAGTTATGCATATGTACATGTGTGCATGGTATTACATGTACGTATGTGGTACTGAATGTACAACACTTGATAACTGCATACACACACACTCACCAAGACTCGTTCCAAGAGTGGGCAAAGTCAACAATCAACAGGACTTGGAGGAAAATGAAGAACAGAGCACCAACCAATCCAATAGCCATGACAGCTGGGAATGGGAATGGGAATGGAAATGTCAAGCACTACAGACATACAATACAACCTGAACACACACTGAATACAACACAACTACATATATACGTATGTACACGTACATACATACATACGTACGTACATATTAACACACATGCACACAATCACACAAACATATTTACACACTCACTCACACATGCACACATTCACGCACTGACCTTGGCTGAAAATCAAGTTCTGCGTGGTAGGAATGAAGAAGAAACCGATGATGATCACAATGACGAAGAGCCACTTGAAGAACCAGAATCCATTCTGGATGTATGACCGTGGGTCTTTGGTACTCCTTACGCATATCATGACGACCCCCATCACCAAGAAGAACAGCGAGAGGCTGAACATGATCCTGTACACCGATATGTAGCCGATGACGTGAGAACAGTATTGGGCCACCGGGTTGGAGATGTTCAGGTTGATGTACTGTATGTTGATGTCGTTACAGATGAAACTCTGAAGGGATAAGGGTAGGCACGCACAGCCAGAAGTAGGTACACACACGTGAACTCCTTGTGTATGTAAGCTGTGTATAATGATTTCTGTATTGGTAGGCCACCTCTCTATAACAGCCTCTGTGTCTCAAATGGTCTGTAGTGTACACTTCAACCTGTGTATACAGGCCACCTCTATAACAGCCTCTGTGTCCCAAGATGGTCTGTAGTGTACAGTTCAACCTGTGTATACAGGCCACCTCTCTATAACAGCCTCACTTCGTGTCCCAAGATGGTCTGTAGCGTACAGTTCAACCTGTGTATACAGGCCACCTCTCTATAACAGCCTCTACCCAACTCCTTAGGGTGGCCACTATAGACAGGCTCCACTGCGCGGTCGTACGTACTTATAGACACATAATAAGTATACATCCACAAAAAACTCAGTAGAGGCCACTCAACACATCCTCTGTCACAGTTCCCCACACCAACCAAAGGCTAGTCGTCTATGGCTTTGTAGGTATACTGTCGAAGACATCTGCCAAATGGTATCGAATTCTGTCTGTATGAAGACTTGGGGTTCGCGTTGACTGTGTTCTATGTATCATAATTTCACCACAGATATCACAACAACGGGATTGGGGTAGTATTTACGTAGACTAGCGTTCGATAACGGATTCTTTGGACACTTACTCCTTGTAGGGCCCTCCCGATGTCTGGGGCGAGAAGAATGGCAGAAATAATGGTGACAACGAGTAGCATCAACCCATACGTGAGCCTGGTTAGTATGGAGTTGCGGAACTTGGGACAAAATGGGCAGCAGCAACAAGAGAAGGGGCCGAAACAACAGCCCAAACCGGGAAGACACATCTTTCTTCTTCACTCGAAACCTATATCTCGTGACCGGACAAACAAACAATTTCATTGGTACGGCCCTTGGTTGATTAGAGGGATCTCCCCTTGGCAAAATGGCATCCAAGCACCAGAGGATCCTGGCGGAGGAAGTCGATGCTGCTCGCTTCACCAAGAGCTGGAGCGACCTACAGGTGATTGAGAAGAAACTGAAGAACAAAGCAGTGTTATCGTCGCACATGAAGGCTTTGTCGAACGTGGAAGAAGAAATAGATAAAAGTCTCTGCGAGGGCTCCATCCCGAACCAGAAACTCGTGGACAAGCTAAGAGACGTCTACATCAGCACTCCAAAGTACCGCGAAATTCAGCAGCAGACTGCTTTGATACTAGCGACCTGCGAATGGCGGCTAGGACATGTGGAGAGAGCAGTGACGCTTTTGAAAGAATCCTGTTCCTCGCCCGTGTTCACGGAAGGGTCCCCACCGCATCTCCTCCAATACTGCAAGCTTCAGGCGCAGGGACACGCCGTACTCGGCCTGTGCTGTGAGGACAAGGGGGACAAGGAGATGGCCATCACGTCCTATCAGACCATGATGAGATGGTTGTTGCATCTATCAGGACAGATCGAGCAGCAGACCAGAGGGCTGTCAGCCATCAACGGGGCTGATATTTTTCCGCCTGAAATCAACATGGCCGTCACTCAAGGCTGCCTCCTCCTCCTAATATTGAAGGGTGACAGAGAAGCAGTGGACTTCAGCAGAGCAGGAGTGAAGTTGCACGACTGTCCTCTCTTCTCTGTCCTTAGGGAAGTTTCGTCTCTCTGTCTTGCCAATACCCTAGTCTTCCACAGTAGCGGGAATCAATATGTTCCGCCCGCGGCCGAACCACGCCCACCCACTTTCCACAAATTGCCAGTGCCGTCGTGCGTGGACGAAGAAGCCATACTAGTGTTGTCCATTCTCCTCAACCATTCCCTGCCTCCAGACACAAAGCTGAAGGAGATAAAGCAAGTGTATCGATCCTTCTCTGCTGCCTCCGACATACTGTTGATGGAGTATGCCAGCTGTTCTTTGATAAAAGCAGCGGTTTGCGTCACGGAGTCCAACCTCCCTTATACCGCAGTGGAGGAGACGCCGTGGGAGGATTACTTCCTTGCCTTGGTGGCACTGAGGAAGAACCCTGCCAAGCTATTTATGGTTACCAAGGAAGTAGTGAAGGAAGTGAAGAATTCCTCTTCTGTTCTCCTGTTTGCAGTTAAGACAGCTTTAACGACTGCTCGGCAGGTGTGTGTGTGTGTGTTTGTGTGTGCGTGCATGTGTGTGTGTGTGTGTGTGTGTGTGTGTGTGTGTGTGTGTGTGTGTGTGTGTGTGTGTGTGCGTGAGTGTGTGTGTGTGTGCGTGTGCGTGTGTGCATGTGTGAGCTCTTACATGTACATATACCACTGTTGTTTCCTCCATCGGAGTGAACACTCAATTTTTACTTCCTATAGCATATTTGTCGACCTAATTGCATTTTGTCATGCATTCAAGTGTCCCACAGGTGTTCGTTGGTTCCTAATTATCACTTACGACCATTATGTCGATGTATTCCTGTGGAAAATAAATTATGTATTACCTACATGCATAGTTAGCGATAATCATATCTATTAGTGATGTTCGTACATAGTTTTTCTTCATCAGTGGAAATTGTATGTAATTACCAATTATTAAATCTGTAATTGTCTAGCAATCGATGTTAATCCATGTTGATCCAAGGTAACCTTTCAATCAATCTCTCCCCAGCCCATTCAGGCCCTGCAGTGGGCACAGGAGTGTGTGTCGACTGCTAGTGACTACTGCTTCCTACCAGCTGCCCACTCAGCAGTGGCTACAGCTGCTCTGTACCTTCACCGACAATACCTCAACATTGAAGATGGCTACCTGCAGCTGGCGTCAGATCACATTGGAAAGTGAGTTTTACTCTGTAAGCAGAGACGTATGCACACTTGTATGTAGTTGCTGCACTCCACACACACTTGTATGTAGTTGCTACACTCCACACACACTTGTATGCAGTTGCTACACTCCACACACACTTGTATGTAGTTGCTACACTCCACACACACACACTTGTATGTAGTTGCTACACTCCACACACACACACTTGTATATAGTTGCTACACTCCACACACACTTGTATATAGTTGCTACACTCCACACACACTTGTATGTAGTTGCTACACTCCACACACACACACTTGTATGTAGTTGCTACACTCCACACACACTTGTATATAGTTGCTACACTCCACACACACTTGTATATAGTTGCTACACTCCACACACACTTGTATATAGTTGCTACACTCCACACACACTTGTATGTAGTTGCTACACTCCACACACACTTGTATGTAGTTGCTACACTCCACACACACTTGTATATAGTTGCTACACTCCACACACACTTGTATATAGTTGCTACACTCCACACACACTTGTATATAGTTGCTACACTCCACACACACTTGTATATAGTTGCTACACTCCACACACACTTGTATATAGTTGCTACACTCCACACACACACACTTGTATGTAGTTGCTACACTCCACACACACACACACACTTGTATATAGTTGCTACACTCCACACACACTTGTATATAGTTGCTACACTCCACACACACTTGTATATAGTTGCTACACTCCACACACACTTGTATGTAGTTGCTACACTCCACACACACTTGTATGTAGTTGCTACACTCCACACACACTTGTATGTAGTTGCTACACTCCACACACACACACTTGTATATAGTTGCTACACTCCACACACACACACTTGTATATAGTTGCTACACTCCACACACACTTGTATGTAGTTGCTACACTCCACACACACACACTTGTATATAGTTGCTACACTCCACACACACTTGTATATAGTTGCTACACTCCACACACACTTGTATGTAGTTGCTACACTCCACACACACTTGTATGTAGTTGCTACACTCCACACACACACACTTGTATATAGTTGCTACACTCCACACACACACACTTGTATATAGTTGCTACACTCCACACACACTTGTATGTAGTTGCTACACTCCACACACACTTGTATGTAGTTGCTACACTCCACACACACACACTTGTATGTAGTTGCTACACTCCACACACACTTGTATGTAGTTGCTACACTCCACACACACTTGTATGTAGTTGCTACACTCCACACACACTTGTATGTAGTTGCTACACTCCACACACACTTGTATGTAGTTGCTACACTCCACACACACACACTTGTATGTAGTTGCTACACTCCACACACACTTGTATATAGTTGCTACACTCCACACACACTTGTATGTAGTTGCTACACTCCACACACACACACTTGTATGTAGTTGCTACACTCCACACACGCACACACTTGTATGTAGTTGCTACACTCCACACACACTTGTATGTAGTTGCTACACTCCACATACACACACACACACACACACACACACACATACACACACACACACACACACACACACACACACACACACACACACACACACACACACACAGACACACACACAGACACAACACACACACACACACACACACACACACACACACACACACACACACACACACACACACACACACTTGTATGTAGGGTCTACTCTGTGTGTATATTTAGTCACTAATGCCAGTTGTGTCTGCCACTTGCTGTGCCACTTTTCATTTAACAGAGACACTTGAGTATCTTCTCTAAATAAATATGTGCACATGTCACACGCATGCATACACACACGGATGGACACACACACACACACACACACACACACACATACACACACATGTACACGAACATCTTATCTTCTTCCACAGAGCTCTGGATCTAGATCCGAGAAATGTCAACTTGATGTTCAAGAAAGCTCTGATTTTGGGGGAGAATCGACAACTGAGGGACTGCCGAAGCCTTGCAAGAGCAGCACTCCAACTGGACCCCACCCACCTGGGAGTGACACACCTCTTTGCTATCATGTTAACGGGAGAGAAGAAGCTCAAGGAGTCCTTAACCCTCATAGAGTTTGCACTCACACACTGGCCAAAGGACTTTGGGTGCGTCACGTGGATATACTGTACTCCCCTGTGTATAGCACCCACCCCTCTGTACTCTCCCTGTGTATAGCACCCACTGCTCTGTACTCCCCCTGTGTATAGCACCCACCCCTCTGTACTCCCCTGTGTATAGCACCCACCCCTCTGTACTCCCCTGTGTATAGCACCCACCCCTCTGTACTCCCCTGTGTATAGCACCCACCACTCTGTACCCCCTGTGTATAGCACCCACTGCTCTATACTCCCCTGTGTATAGCACCCACTCCTCTGTACTTCCCCCTGTGTATAGCACCCACCCCTCTGTACTCCCCCCTGTGTATAGCACCCACTGCTCTGTGATGGTCTTCCTTTCTCCTGTAGACTGAAAATGAGTAAAATTCACTTAGTGCAGCTGATGCAGGGTAGCCAGGCTGCGCTGGTGGTGTGTCGCGAGGCACTTCATAGTCACCAGATGATGGAGGGAGACATCCCCAAAGTTGTCGTTGGCTCCAGTAGCGGTGACTCCCAGGCGGAAAGCAGTGACATCCTCAGCAGTACACCGAGTGTGGCGTCCATGGCGGACTACTCCGCTCTGCTGTGGTGCAGAACTGCTGAAATATTTATCTCTTGTAAGCAGTTTTCTGATGCCGAGGAATCTATCAAGGAAGCTCAACAGATTGCACCCAACACAACCAATGTTTTGTTACTGGTGTGTGTGTGTGTGTGTGTGTGTGTGTGTGTGTGTGTGTGTGTGTGTGTGTGCACGTGTGTGTGTGTGTGTGTGCACGTGTGTTTGTGTGTGTGTGCACGTGTGTGTGTATGTGTGTGTGTGTGTGCACGTGTGTTTGTGTAGAGTCAATTATGAGCCATTATATGTCATAAATAAACAAACAATCAAGTACACAACAGCAGAGCAGGTTGATTTTGTAGGTCTTTGTCAGCGACATACAAGCATTTGTGAGCCTGGGAGGTCTCAATTTATCAAATCAACAAAATTAATAATCGAATAATAATATTCGATCATTTGTTGTTTCACCATGTGTAATTATGCATAATTGAACTAGACTCGTTAATTTGTTCTCATTGCAAATAGCCACACTGAGTTTAATAGAAGTACACGCATAATATTAATAATCATAATATTCGTCTTTGGTAATATATGTCTATTGTTGTATAATACCAGTTTCTGGTACCATGTGTTGCGCAATCATTTTACCACAGACTGGGCAACTCAATGAAGCACAAGGATTAGCAGAGGACGCTATTGCACAATACAAGCTTGCCATAGCCATGAATCCTAGACATTCGCAGCCCCATGTTGCCATGGTGAGGTTACTATGACAGCACACATATGGACATGTATTACTCCTTCATTGTCTCGTTGTTGCACTGTTTTCAGGCACAAATTTTACTGAGCAAGGGAAAAATCTTGGAATCGAAACGGCACTTGAAGCAAGCAATGGAAGTGGAACCCAAGAACCACATTCTGTGGTCCCTTCTCGGTCAAATCTACACTGCAATGGAGAAACACACGAAGGCTTCAGAGTGTTACTCAACAGCACTGACACTAGAACAGTCTTCACCCTGTCTGCCCACGTCCAATATTACCGATTATATGTAAATACAGGTTACGCCCACTGGTGATTACAGGGGCTAGTATTTTTGCATGATGTTAATATTTTTAACATGATCACTGAACGTTATTGAACAATTATATTTATTTCTTATGTTTATTATGATTTAGTAGAACAGTTAAACGGAATATCAAAGTTGTATCATTTTCAATGGTGTGGTATGTCATTGTGTGTGGATTTCTACAATTGATTGTAATATTGAATAATAATATTATAGACAATTTATTGAATTATACAAATTATTGGAAAATGTGACTAAATTAATATACTTTGTGTAAGTAAAAGTCACAATGTCATATTTTACATCAAATAATAAGATAGGTCAATGGTGCAGCAGTCAGGTGACACCATTTCTAGCCTCCAGGCAGGGGTTCCAAACCACTCGTGCATACATTTAGACTTTTGTATGTACATTCCAATATGGAGGTGCTATAGAGGTGCTGTAGACCTCTTGGTGAATGGCCAGGGAATTCCACATTTTGTCACTGGTCACCAGTGACCACATCCTACTGAACACAAATTCTGATGCATCCACACCCTCTTGGGTGTGCTGTAGGTCTTGCGATGACCAGCAAAAAATGTCATTTTTTTGCTGGTCATCACAGCCACTGGTGTCCGTGTGATGTATCATAGTGCAAATACTCATGCATGTACACTCTCCTAGAGTTGGTACAGCCTAGTTGTGATGATCATTTTAATATAATTTCATGCACCTTCCAGCTGGATGTGCTATATCGTGCACCCTCCTGGACCATACACACTCCTGGACCATACACCCTCCTGGACCATACACCCTCCTGGACCATACACCCTCCTGGACCATACACCCTCCTGGACCATACACCCTCCTGGACCATACACCCTCCTGGACCATACACACTCCTGGACCATACACCCTCCTGGACCATACACACTCCTGGACCATACACACTCCTGGACCATACACCCTCCTGGACCATACACCCTCCTGGACCATGCACCCTCCTGGACCATGCACCCTCCTGGACCATACACCCTCCTGGACCATACACCCTCCTGGACCATACACCCTCCTGGACCATGCACCCTCCTGGACCATGCACCCTCCTGGACCATGCACCCTCCTGGACCATGCACCCTCCTGGACCATACACACTCCTGGACCATACACCCTCCTGGACCATACACCCTCCTGGACCATACACCCTCCTGGACCATACACACTCCTGGACCATACACACTCCTGGACCATACACCCTCGTGGACCATACACCCTCCTGGACCATACACCCTCCTGGACCATACACACTCCTGGACCATACACCCTCCTGGACCATACACACTCCTGGACCATGCACCCTCCTGGACCATACACCCTCCTGGACCATACACACTCCTGGACCATACACACTCCTGGACCATACACACTCCTGGACCATACACACTCCTGGAACATACACACTCCTGGACCATACACACTCCTGGACCATGCACCCTCCTGGACCATACACCCTCCTGGACCATACACCCTCCTGGACCATACACCCTCCTGGACCATACACACTCCTGGATGTGCTATATACAAACTTCCCAGGAGGGAATCAGTTCCTTGCAATGGCCAAATACACATGAATTCATCAGTGATTGCATTAGTCCAGGGTAGGTTTTCATTGTCAAATTACAATTGGATAAGAGTGAAATGTCACTGCATGTTTCCATAAATGTCTCCTACCTGTATAATATTCTGAAATAAAATGAAAATCGTTTTCAAAAATGCAAAATCACACATGTACTGAAACTTCCACTCACACTTGTGTACACAACAAGGAGTACCCTTTTCTCATATCCACTCACACAAATAAAGTTAGAAGTGATTATTAAGACAGTTATTTATCAAGAATTTAATGTAATTCACACTTCACACACACACAATCTGTATTCCATACCACTGAAGAAGACAGCAGTTAGCTGTCGAAACATTTGGTGTAAAAATTATCTTGGTTAGTGAATTACATTGAATTCTTAACATATGACGACACCTAGCCGTTCAACCACTTTCACAAGAATCATTTGTTGTTGGTATATATACAATATTTTGAACAACAGAAATGTATTAGGAGAAGTATTTTACAGTAAATTAAAGATTACATAATATAATTTGCATTTGTCATAGATAAATAAATATATATAATAATATGAATTGAAACATTGCAAATAAACTACAAATTTCAGTGAGATCATTTGGCTCCAACCAGTCACACTGTACACATGAACTAGACTACGATATTCCACTTCTTTCCAGTGTCCTTGACATTGTCATGGCCAGCCTATAGGGAAGGAGAAGGGATGGCTGTGCTGGATGATTTGCTCAACACATAAATGAGTTAGATGTAGCACGATCAGACACAACAGTTGGAGGAACATACGAACAGATGTCTAGACCAACAGACAGAGATACAGTTTGGTGTCTAGACTGATCATTAATGTGCAGAGAAATACAGAGATTGTCTAGACCAACAGACAAATACAGATAGGTGTCTAGACTGACAGACACTTATTAGATGTGTACACACCTGCACCATTTTGTCAGCACATGCCATACGGATTCTCTCACAAGTTGCCGGACTGTCAAGACGGAAGTCAACACTAGCACCAGCTTCTTTCCTGAATGGGAAGGACAGCAGTTTGTATGGAAACCAACACACTACACCCAGGATGGGGCTCACCTTGATGCAGCAATGGCATCGCGTACAGCAAAGAAGACGCTGGAGGCCAAGAACAGTGGTGGTTCGCCAATGGCCTGTGCAAGGGACAGCAGTGTGTGTGTGTGTGTGTGTGTGTGTGTGTGTGTGTGTGTGTGTGTGTGTGTGTGTGTGTGTGTGTGTGTGTGTGTGTGTGTGTGTGTGTGTGTGTGTGTGTGTGTGTGTGTGTGTGTGTGTGTGTGTGTGTGTGTGTGTGTGTGTGTGTGTGTGTGTGTGTGTGTGTGTGTGTGTGTGTGTGTGTGTGTGTGTGTGTGTGTGTGTGTGTGTGTGTGTGTGTGCCTACACCAGCACTTGAGACTCCACAAACATACATAACTGAGTCACATCACAACAACATGTAGTACCATACCTTAGATGAATATATGGCCCGTTTGTTTGGCACTCCTTCCAACAAGGACACATTGAACTCGACTGGTATGTCTGAAAAACCAGGGATCTTGTACGCTCCTGGACCAGTGGTTACCATGGTTCCCCTCATCTTCTCATTTCCATCAAGAAACACGTGTTCCTCCATCATGAACAGCCCGTAACCCTGAGCAAAGCCCCCCTCCACCTGCCCGATGTCGATGGCAGGATTGAGGCTCTCTCCTACGTCCATCACAATGTCGGTTCGTAGGACCTTGTGGTCCCCCGTCAACAGATCAACCTCTACCTCACTGCAGGCTACACCGTAGGTGAAGTAGGAGAAAGGACTACCTTCACCCTTCACCCAATCCATCTCAATCAGCTCTTCGCTTCTGATGGAATCAGTAAAGAGATCTAAATAAATCAGTAGTTCTATTGGAACATTACAGGAATACATTTATGTATGTAGAAGCACCAACAGTCCACACAAGCTTACACACAAACACACACACACACACAAACACACACACACACACAAGCACACAAACAGAGAGGGAGAGAGAGAATTCCAACAGGGAACACAACATTGACCTAGCTCACTTGTAGAAACCATTAGCTGAAAGATTAACACGATCAAGGTAGGCGGTCTGAACCCACTCCTCCCACTTTTCCTTGGGTTTGGCTTCCATATAAGGAGAAAGCCGTTCCTTAATCTGTTCACAAGCATTCTGAATATGAAAATCAACAGAAATCACTAATTCACAAGTTTCAGCTCCACATGAAGGGGAGTGAGAGAAATCGCTCACTTTAACAGCCATCCCATAGAGGTCAGTGGAGAAGGAAGCAGCAGTAGGAGAAGCATTGGGCACTGTGTTGGTGGCCATCTCAGTGATGTGGACTTTGGAAGGGGGAATCCCTAGAGCTCGTGCACAAACCTGGACAATCTTTGTGTGGAGACCTTGTCCCATCTCTGTTCCTCCGTGGGTGAGGAGTACGGCACCGTCTGAGTACACATGGACCAGAGCTCCGCCTTGGTTGAGAAAACTGTCAAAGGCGATACCAAATTTGGTGGGGACAACAGATAATCCACGTTTTATCCAACGACTTTTGCTACAAGGGACAAAGAGGATTCATGAAAGTGAGTAGGAAGTGGAGGGAGGGAGGATGTAGAGTTACCGGTTGAAGTTGTCAATTGCTCTTCTTCTCTCTGTGATATCGGCCTTCTTGGCTAGTTCATCCCAGCACTGCTGAAGATGACAGTCAACCAAGATTTGCTTGTAAGGAGTGAGGTCCCCTTCCTGGTAGAGGTTCAGACGTCGAACCTCAGTTGGTTCCAATCCACATACCTATAAACCAGAACACTCAGTACAGTACACACAGTACACACAGTACACACAGTACACATAGCACACACAGCAAACACAGCAAATACAGCAAATACAGCACACACAGTACACACAGTACACACAGTACACACAGTACACACAGTACACACAGCACACACAGTACACACAGTACACACAGTATACCTGTGCTACTTTCTCAATGAAGTCCTCAGCAACAAGCATTCCTTGAGGACCTCCGAATCCTCTGAAAGCTGTTGAGGAGGGAATGTTGGTCTTGCAAATCCTCCCAATGACATGCCAGTTTGGGATGTTGTAGCAGTTATCGACGTGCCACACAGCTTTCTCCAACACACGCATAGACAGGTCTAAAGTGTTGCCGCCATTGGAGTACAACTCAACACAGGCTGATGTGATGCGACCATCATTGGTACAACCAACCTGAACAGAGAGGGAAGTACATGAGTTCATCTCATACATAAGTAAGCATATGCACACACACACACACACACACACACACACACACACACACACACACACACACACACACACACACACACACTTTGTATTTTGCTAAAAATGGATGTCTTGTTCCAGTTGAAATCATGTCTTCGTGTCTGTCCAGCATCACACGAACTGGCCGACCACACCTAAACAAAATAGGGCGGAGTCAATACACATTAGTCACAATAAGTATTGTCATCACTGGCTGACTTCTTTGCTGCTATGGCAACTGCACACGAAAATGGCACTGAACGTGTTTCCTTGCCACCAAATCCTCCACCTATGGGTATGATAGGAGGATAGCGATGATTTACGCCAATGAAATATATTAGAATTATACCTACCCATTCTCTTTACCCTCACAACAATTTTATTGGAGGGAATTCCTGTAACCTTGGCAATCTGCATTTGAGTCAAATGAGCACTTTGTGTGGAATTGAAGATTTCCATCTCTCCGTCTTCCTTTGGTACAACAAGAATAGCATTTGTTTCCAAGTAGAAGTGTTCCTGTCCACCAATGTGGAGTTCGCCCGTAACAATGTGATCCGATTGGTCAAATCCTTCTTCAACACTCCCAGTTTTGATCTTGCGTTGAACATCGTAGAATGACTTAGCTTCAATGGCTTCCTGGGGGTATAGGTTCATATATGTACATGTGACAACCAAGTCATTACATCATCTCAGGAGCACCTCAAACCATGACGTCTCCATACTAACCTGCATAGTCAGTATGGATGGAAGCTCTTCATATGTCACATTCACTCTCCTAGCAGCCCGCTGGGCTATTATTTGATCATCAGCAAGGATTATTCCAATTATTTGTCCTCGACAAGTCACCTACATACCATGGGTTTAATTAACATTGTGTGTTTGTGTGTGTGTGTGTGTGTGTGTGTGTGTGTGTGTGTGTGTGTGTGTGTGTGTGTGTGTGTATGTGAATTGTAACTGTGGTGCATACAAGCCCATAATCACATACTTCTTCAGCGAAGACCACTTCACCCATCACACCACCAAGGGCGAAAGTGTTACTTTCGTTTCCTTCAATATCTCTGGCCCCAACAAACCCCCACACACCGGGGATTTTGGTGGCCTCGCTCGCATCCACCTGGACCACTCTAGCGTGTGCCCGGCTACTCCACACAATCCCACCATACAGTTCGTCCTTGTACTTCGGCATGTCATCCACATACACAGCCACACCCGAAGACTGCTTTGTTGCTGACAGGTGAGGGATTGGTCTCCCGATAGCGTCCTCCTTAGATTGGCTCAAGGGAACGTCCTGAAATCCTTGAGAGCTCTTGGTCAAGATGTGAGTAAACGGATCAGTGATGTTAGCCTCACTTGTTGGAAGAGACTAGAAGTAAATAACAACAAGAACAAGATGGAACAATAGCATCAAAGATATAATAACTGGAAGAGTTAATCATATTATTGATATTATAATCAATCCAAAATAATTGCTGAATATTATTAAGAATAAAGTAGTGGAATTATTACAGGTTGTAAAATCCCCACAACTCACACTTGAAGCTACTCTCCCCAGTACAGTCATGAAGAACTTGTAGAAGAAGCTCATGGAGAGAGTCTGTCTGTACTGTGGCATTCCTCCAGGGACGTCAGACGAAGCTGGAAGATCTAGCGGGATCAACCTGAGGGCCTCCTCCAGGAGAGAGTTGTCCCATGGCATCCCAATGATGGCTTGTTGCATCTGTTTAGCGACCTTTGTCACTGGAGCTCTACCCCCAAACACAAGTCGAGATGACCTCACAATCTTCTTGTTCTCCTTGGCCCCCAGCTCAACCATGAAGGCTGCATTGACGATTGCAATGTCGTCCTCTCTCCTCCTAGCTTGCTTGTAGGCTAGTATATGCTCTGACTGGTATGATGTACAAATATGGAATAGCTATGAATATCGTTACTACTGACAAGAGACACAAGATACAATATACACGCACGCACATACACACACACACACACACACACACACACACACACACACACACACACACACACACTAATACAAAAGCCTACTTGTTTATTATACGGTATCAAGATGGAAATGAGTACTTCATTAGTTTCCATGGCTACTTTACGATATGAAAGAAAGAATTTCTCATCCACAACAGCCATCCTATGACCTCCTATGTGAAAACATATCGATATTTGAATAAATAACAAATACGATAATCAACAATAGGTAATAATTACGCGCCCTCTTGTCTCGGGCAATAACAGCCATGTTGCCGTCCTAAACGAGTGATATTTGGCCTGTTGTATTCAAACTTTAGATATTTGATTCCAATTCGGCTGAACTTCTTTCAAAAACGTCGATATTTTATTTCGATTCGGCGAAGCTAACAAGTGAAACGTTAATAAACTAGCCTTAGCGATAAACGACGTCGAAATTGTACGAGAAGGACAGGATAATGGCCACGCGTTCGGCAAAAAAAGGTGCAGCGTTTTCATTTCACTCTGAGCGATGATGATTTCGAGGAGATGAGCAAGCCATACGTACCAAGGAACACGAAGTCATCTATTTCTTGGGCTGTAAGAATATTTTCTGAATGGCACGAGTCGAGGATTGAGTATAGAATGCAGCTAGTGATTCTGCAGAGCTGCTATTGACTGACAGCAAAGATATACTATCCAAGTGTTTAAGCCGGTTTGTAATGGAAGCCTGTAAGGAGAATGGAGAGCATTATCCACCTAGATCACCTATAAGATTACACCACATTTATATCAAGGAATTACTGGACTTTTAACTGTACATTATGCTTGTGTTTACTCACTGCTTTCATGTGCTTACTACTCTCATGCAATTATGTACTACTCTCAAGTGTTCATGCACTACACTCATGTGTTCATGCACTACACTCATGTGTTCATGCACTACACTCATGTGTTCATGCACCACTCTCATGTGTTCATGCACTACACTCATGTGTTCATGCACCACTCTCATGTGTTCATGCACTACACTCATGTGTTCATGCACTACACTCATGTGTTCATGCACTACACTCATGTGTTCATGCACTACACTCATGTGTTCATGCACCACTCTCATGTGTTTATGTCTTATGTTCATGTGTTTATGGGAAAATGTTATTGTATCATATGTTTTTGTTATTGAAAACTTCAATAACATTCATTGGAAGCAGGTGGTATTTCATTGCTCACTGTCTATCAAATAGTAGCCCAGGCCTCTTACGCAAGCTAATCCGCAAATAACCAAAGTAAATGCACACTTTAGTCCTTTGATGCCAACCAACCATGGAACAAATGAAATTGTAATTAAAACTAAAGTGAACCTCACCTGTTTTAGAAGCAATAGTCACTATGGCTCCAACTGCCATGAGAATGGGATTTAAATCCGAAATGGGACTGGCGGTCATCAAATTGCCTCCCACAGACTACACCAAGTGAAGAGAGACCAAGACAACAGACTGAACACAATCCCTCCTCTTCTCTGCACAAGGTGCATACTGTTTACACTCACAGCCACATTCCTGACTTGGTCTCCTGCAAACCAGCGAAGCATCTCCAAAACAGCTTGAAACGTTTGTGTCTTGTACTCTGAACAGGAAAGAATACCAACAGTACTACAAAGTTCCCATTCCTGTTTGTACTTTAATGCTGACTTGGAAACCGGTCTACCAATTCCCTCATCTTCTCAGCGACTTGATTCAGCGAACAAGAAGCTCCCACACTCAGTCCTTCCTGCGTCTCCCTCATTTCAGTCAGCTCGGACACACACATCGGACTGATGAACACTGAATACTCCCATCCTCTCACTTTCATCTCGACAGCTGAGATGAGGGAAAAAATTAAAAAATTCCTTCAAATTTTTCGAGTTTAGTTGGGTAAACTCACAAATTTCAGAGCTACCCACGACAATTTTTGCCTTCGAGTATGAATTTTTAGCATCCAGCAGTTGGTCTAGAGTGACAGGTCTGATCCAAACAGTTTGATGTGACCTTGTTTCACCATCATGGGACCATTCTGACAACGGACCCTTGATGAAGAGGGGCCGAGGAGGACCTCTCACCTACGATATACTTGAACATGTTAACATTGTACAGAGACAAGTATACACATTGAAGTGGAGAGCTATGATCTAAAGATGTGCAGGAGAGAACACACAATGCTAAAATACATAGATCGGAGGGGAGTTTAATAGGAGGGAATACTAGAATCAGGATAACATTAGGATACTTCGTGAATGTGATAAAACCTCTCCACATCTGAAAACAATTCTGAGAGAGGCTAAGAAGAGAGGTTATACGTATTTTGGGCAGTGGGAAATGGTAGTACATTACAAACAAGTGGGAAATACTCAGACAACCTGGTTTTAGCTCTTAAGACCATGACCAGTAAATTACAGGCACCGAATGGACTGTGAGGGAGGTTGCACTAACCCAACACCCATGTCAGGCAACACGGAGGAAGTACAAGTTCACCTGTAGTTCTGGTGGAAATATCGGCTCTTGGGTTGGATCCAGAGGCTTGAATTCCATGGGATCAAACAACACAAATGAACCCTGTAAACAAGACATAAAACAACCCATGTACACAAGGCACAAACAAACACTGTACACAAAATATAAATGAATCCTTGAAAAGAGAGTTGTTTGGCTAGGTCACATTTTGTGGAGAAGCCCAATGGAATCCTCTAGCCATAGAAATTTTTATGGCTAGAGAATTTCATTAAACTCAAACAAATTTAACTTAATTCCCCATTGAACTTAATCGCATAAATAAACCTTAATAAGACATAAACATATCCTGTACATGAGACACATCCCTGGTAGTCCAGCTGTTCCACTCACCGAGATGACACCTGTACCTTCGTCCTTGCAACACTTCTTTCCCCCACACGACTGACCACCACAACAGAACTCCTATGACAGAAGATATACATACTTTTGCACTAACACCTGTACACTACCCACCAAGTTGTGTCTCATGTGTACCTTAGTGAAGGTCTTGTACCCATCCAAGATGGCCCTGTAGCCGGTACAGCGGCATAAGTTACCATCGAAGGCTCTCTCCATTTCCCCTTGTGTGGGTAGAGGATTGTTTCTCAGCAGTGTGTACATGGACATCACAATGCCGGGAGTGCAGAATCCACACTGTGAACCATGAGACTTGGCAATCCTCTCCTGCACCGGGTGGAGGGAGCCCAGCTTACCAATGCCTTCCACTGTGGTCACTGCCAGTCCGTCCATAGAACACAGTAAAGAGAGACAAGCATTGATGGAGTAGTGGCTGAGGAGGAAGAAAAGGTGCAGAGTGGAGGTGAATGTTAGGTGGACATTTGGGAGTCAATCGTTTGTTTGCTACACACACGCACACACACACACACACACACACACACACGTGCACACACACGCGCACACACACGCACACACACACACTCACACACACACACACACACACACACACACACACACACACACACACACACACACACGTACCTTATTTTCTGATTCACTGGGTCATACTGGGACACCATTACAGTACAGGCTCCACAACCTCCCTCACCACAGCCCAGCTTTGTACCTGTCAGTCCCACTATACACCAGTGTTAAGGACGAGATAATATGATACAGTGCATGTAAAAACCTACCAGACAGACCACCAAATGTGCAAAAGAATGAATGGCGTGCATTAGTGAGCAAACATGGACATTATGTAGATGTTCACATACGATTTTAGATAGAATTCATTTCGGATGAGTCAGGTACACGACACCTGCCATTGAAGGAAACAACAACCACTAGCCAGACAATACTGTCAGTGATTTCGAATCGCTTTCGATCAGTGATTAGTTTCGATCCACACGACATCTCGACAATCAACTCCATTGTATGTCTGGTGTATGTAGGCCTACGTTCGTGCTCAGTGGCGATAGACGGTGCGAAGTGAGACTAACAGCACCTATTTCATAGGATACGGTTGTTTCTCAAATAGTATAGAAGGGTCATATCTGGGTGAGGGTGCCTTTCAACCACCTACAGATGTGAAACGGAGCGTCTAGTAAGCCATTTGACGCAATAATTGAAGTAGAGACCGTCTGTGTAACGTGCCTTAACTCCGTTGACAAAAAAGGTAATGTCGCTTCCTGCATTGTTCATCCAAGACTCCATTGTTTCGTGTCTCGCTTCCACTGAGCGGCACCGTTTCACCGATAATACGGTATTTAAGTAGTTTCGCTAATACAGTGAATTCTCGTTAGTCCGCCAAAACCGTTTATCCGCCGCCAATTGCCTGCATACATGAATTCATTTGTATGGCTTTCCTATTGATGGTGTTGGAGTATCTATGATGTAAGCCGCCAATCAGTAGTCTGGCCTGCTACGACCGTCCCACCATAGATAATACAAAAGGTGAGGTTTGTATTATCTGTGGTCCCACCAAGTCGGAGGCCTTTAGAAAGAAAGACGGTCGTAGCAGGCCAGACTAACCAATCAGATAACCCGCCTCCGCCACAATTTTGTGACATTACTTCCTTTAATTACACGTGTTGAACTGTGCATGCATGAGTATTTGCACTATGATACATCACATGGACCAACACCAGTGGCTGTGGCAACCAGCAATAAAATGACATTTTTGCTGGTTGCCACAGGACCTGCAGTACTGCTGTAGGTCGTGTGGTGACCAGGACCATACACCCTCCTGGACCACACACCCTCCTGGACCACACACCCTCCTGGACCATACACCCTCCTGGACCACACACCCTCCTGGACCATGCACCCTCCTGGACCATGCACCCTCCTGGACCATACACCCTCCTGGACCACACACCCTCCTGGACCACACACCCTCCTGGACCATGCACCCTCCTGGACCATGCACCCTCCTGGACCACGCACCCTCCTGGACCATACACACTCCTGGACCACGCACCCTCCTGGACCATGCACCCTCCTGGACCATGCACCCTCCTGGACCATACACACTCCTGGACCATGCACCCTCCTGGACCATGCACCCTCCTGGACCATACACCCTCCTGGACCATACACACTCCTGGACCATGCACCCTCCTGGACCATGCACCCTCCTGGACCATACACACTCCTGGACCATACAACCAATGTGCTACATACAAACTTCCCAGGAGAAAGGAAACCAGTTCCGAGTGATTGCATCAGTCCAGGGTAGGTTTTCGTTGTCAAATTGCAATCAGATAAGAGTGAAATGTCACTGCATGTTCCCATAAATGTCTCCTACTTGTATAATATTCTGAAATAAAATGCGAAATCACACATGTACTGAAAGCCTCCTCTCACACTTGTGTACACAACAAGGAGTACCCTTTTCTCATACCCACTCACATAAATAAAGTTAGAAGTGATTATTAAGACAGTTATTTGTTGTTGGTATACAATATTTTAAACAGCAGAAATGTATCAGGATACATATTATACAGTACATTAAATGATTATATAATATAATTTGCATTTGTCATAGATAAATAAATATATATAATAATATGAATTGAAACATTGCAAATAAACTACAAATTTCAGTGAGATCATTTGGCTCCAACCGGTCACACTGTACACATGAACTAGACTACGATATTCCACTTCTTTCCAGTGTCCTTGACATTGTCACGGCCAGCCTATGGGGGAAGGAGGAGGGATGGCTGTGCTGGATGATTTGCTCAACACATAAATGAGTTAGATGTAGCACGATCAGACACAACAGTTGGAGGAACATACGAACAGATGTCTAGACCAATAGACAGAGATACAGTTTGGAGTCTAAACTGATCATTAATGTGCAGAGAAATACAGAGATGTCTACACTAACAGACAAATACAGACGGGTGTCTAGACTGACAGACACTTATTAGATGTGTACACACCTGCACCATCTTGTCAGCACATGCCATACGGATTCTCTCACAAGTTGCTGGACTGTCAAGACGGAAGTCAGCACTAACACCAGCTTCTTTCCTGAATGGGGAGGACAGCAGTTTGTATGGAAACCAACACACTACACCCAGGATGGGGCTCACCTTGATGCAGCAATGGCATTGCGTACAGCAAAGAAGACACTGGAGGCCAAGAACAGTGGTGGTTCGCCAATGGCCTGTGCAAGGGACAGCAGTGTGTGTGTGTGTGTGTGTGTGTGTGTGTGTGTGTGTGTGTGTGTGTGTGTGTGTGTGTGTGTGTGTGTGTGTGTGTGTGTGTGTGTGCCTACACCAGCACTTGAGACCCCACATACACACATAACTGAGTCACATCACAACAAAATGCAGTACCATACCTTAGATGAATATATGGCCCGTTTGTTTGGCACCCCTTCCAACAAGGACACGTTGAACTCGACTGGAATGTCTGAAAAACCAGGGATCTTGTACGCTCCTGGACCAGTGGTTACCATGGTTCCCCTCATCTTCTCATTTCCATCAAGAAACACGTGTTCCTCCATCATGAACAGCCCGTAACCCTGAGCAAAGCCCCCCTCCACCTGCCCGATGTCGATGGCAGGATTGAGGCTCTCTCCTACGTCCATCACAATGTCGGTTCGTAGGACCTTGTGGTCCCCTGTCAACAGATCAACCTCTACCTCACTGCAGGCTACACCGTAGGTGAAGTAGGAGAAAGGACTACCTTCACCCTTCACCCAATCCATCTCAATCAGCTCTTCGCTTCTGATGGAATCAGTAAGAGATATAAAAAATCAATGGTTCTATTGGAACATTACAGGAATACATTTATGTATGTAGAAGCACCAACAGTCCACACAAGCTTACACACACACAAACACACACACACACACACACACACACAAACACACACACACACACACACACAAACACACACACAAGCACACAAACACACAAACACACACACACACAAGCACACAAACACACAAACACACACACACAAGC
>OZ026560.1:300000-310000 GCA_964020155.1 Chondrilla cf. caribensis
ACCTGTTTTAGAAGCAATAGTCACTATGGCTCCAACCGCCATGAGAATGGGATTTAAATCCGAAATGGGACTTGCGGTCATCAAATTGCCTCCCACAGACTACACCATGCGAAGAGAGATGAGACCAAGACAACAGACTGAACACAATCCCTCCTCTTCTCTGCACAAGGTGCATACTGTTTACACTCACAGCCACATTCCTGACTTGGTCTCCTGCGAACCAGCGAAGCATCTCCAAAACAGCTTGAAACGTTTGTGTCTTGTACTCTGAACAGGAAAAGAATACCAGCAGTACTACAAAGTTCCCATTCCTGTTTGTACTTTAATACTGACTTGGAAACCGGTTTACCAATTCCCTCATCTTCTCAGCAACTTGATTCAGCGAACAAGAAGCTCCCACACTCAGTCCTTCCTGCGTCTCCCTCATTTCAGTCAGCTCGGACACACACATCGGACTGATAAACACTGAATACTCCCATCCTCTCACTTTCATCTCAACAGCTGAGATGAGGGAAAAAAATTAAAAAAATCCTTCAATTTTTTTGGAATTTGTTCGGGTAAACTTACAAATTTCAGAGCTGCCCACGACAATTTTTGCCTTTGGGTATGTATTTTTAGCATCCAGCAGTTGGTCTAGAGTGACAGGTCTGATCCAAACTGTTTGGTGTGACCTTGTTTCACCATCATGGGACCATTCTGACAACGGACCCTTGATGAAGAGGGGCTGAGGAGGGCCTCTCACCTACAATATACATGAACATGATAACACTACATACACTATGTATACATAATAGATAGTCTACAGAGACAAGTACAGGCATTGAAGTGGAGAGGTCTGATCTAAAGATGTGCAGGAGAAAAAAACACACTGCTAAAATACGTACATAGATCGGAGGGGAGCTTAATAGGAGGGAATACTAGAATCAGGATAACATCAGGATACTTCGTGAATGTGATAAAACCTCTCTACATGTGAGGAACAATTCTGAGAGAGGCTAAGAAGAGAGGTTCTATTTTGGGCAGTGGGAAATGGTAGTGCATTACAAACAAGTAGGAAACACTCAGACAACCTGGTTTTAGCTCTCACGACCACGACCGGTGAATTACAGGCACCCAATGGACTGTGAGGGAGGTCGCACTAACCCAACACCCCATGTCAGGCAACACGGAGGAAGTACAAGTTCACCTGTAGTTCTGGTGGAAATATCGGCTCTTGGGTTGGATCCAGAGGCTTGAATTCCGAGGGATCAAACAACACAAATGAACCCTGTAAACAAGACATAAAACAACCCATGTACACAAAGCACTAACAAACCCTGTACACAAAATATGAACATCCTTGAAACAAAAAATAAATAAACCTTGTATAAGACACAAACAAATCCTGTACATGAGACACATCCCTGGTAGTCCAGCTGTTCCACTCACCGAGATGACACCTGTACCTTCGTCCTTGCAACACTTCTTCCCCCCACACGACTGTCCACCACAACAGAACTCCTATGACAGAAGATATACATACTTTTGTACTAACACCTGTACATTACCCACCGAGTTGTGTCTCATGTGTACCTTAGTGAAGGTCTTGTACCCGTCCAAGATGGCTCTGTAGCCGGTACAGCGGCATAAGTTACCATCGAAGGCTCTCTCCATTTCCCCTTGCGTGGGTAGAGGATTGTTTCTCAGCAGTGTGTACATGGACATCACAATGCCGGGAGTGCAGAATCCACACTGTGAACCATGAGACTTGGCAATCCTCTCCTGCACCGGGTGGAGGGAGCCCAGCTTACCAATGCCTTCCACTGTGGTCACTGCCAGTCCGTCCATAGAACACAGAAGAGAGAGACAAGCATTGATGGAGTAGTGGCTGAGGAGGAAGAAAAGGTGCAGAGTGGAGGTGAATGTTAGGTGGACGTTTGGGAGTCAATCGTTTGTTTGCTACACGTACACACACACACACACAAAGGTCTTACCACACACACACACACACACACACACGTGTACGCGCACACGTACACACACATACAGACACACACGTACCTTATTCTCTGATTCACTGGGTCATACTGGGACACCATTACAGTACAGGCCCCACAACCTCCCTCACCACAGCCCAGCTTGGTACCTGTCAATCCCACTATACACCAGTGTTAAGGACGGGATAATATGATACAGTGCATGTAAAAACCTACCAGACAGACCACCAAATGTGCAAAAGAATGGCGTGCATTGCTTTCTGAGAGCTTCTAATAACTAAAAGCTTATTTCTCTACCACAGATGATTACTTCACACATAAGCTTCACGTATCCTTATGATTGTCATCAGTGTTTCAATTGTCCAGTTAGTGAGCAAACATGAACATTATGTAGATGTTCACATACGATTTTAGATAGAATTCATTTCGGATGAGTCAGGCACACGACACCTGCCATTGAAGGAAACTACAACCGTTGATTACGGCGGGCAGACAATACACTGTCAGTGAATCGGTTAGTTTCGATCCACACGATATCTCGACCATCAACTCCATTGTATGTCTGGGGTATGCACGTTCATGTGGGTTTTGATTGGTTTTATCGGACCATTCAAGATATGCCCGGCTTGTTCGTAACATTCGGTACCTGCCCAGTAGTACTTTGCTAGGAACACTTCAGTGGCGATAAAGACAATGCGAAGTGAGACTAAATACACCTATTTTATAGGATACGGTTGTTTCTCAAATAGTATAGAAGGGTCATATCTGGGTGGGGGTGCCTTTCAACCACCTACAGATGTGAAACGGAGCGTCTAGTAAGCCATTTGACGCAATAATTGAAGTAGAGACCGTCTCTGTAACGTGCCTTAACTCCGTTGACAAAGAAGGTAATGTCGCTTCCTGCATTGTTCATCCAAGACTCCATTGTTTCGTGTCTCGCTTCCACTGAACGGCATCGCCGGTTTCACCGATAATACGGTATTTAAGTAGTTTCGCTAACACATACATACCGTACATCGAAATAGTATACGGTCCGCTAGTTGCCGAGATTCTCGCGGAAACTGTGCGAGAGACGACGTCCTATACGGAAGTCTACGGTCCCCACGTGTTCTGCCGCTCAAAGCGCGCGAGTACTCGACACACTACACATGCTTAGGAGTGGGGAATGAGTCGAGTCGTCAATGAAAAATTTGTACTTAATTCTAAATCACGTGATTTTAATAAATAAAACCATTCCTAAAAACAAACAAAACACAACCACAAGCATGAGCATGACTCCCCATGGACAGCTAGTCTTCCCGTACTGCTGAAGACGCCCTGTTTCCTGCTTTAGGTTTCCGATGTTTTTATCTGTTTCTGCAGCTGCTTGGTCCAAGACCTGCAGTCGTGGTAGGTGAGATGGGGTAATATGATCACAAGTGGATCTAAGCAGCACACTGGAATCAAATGGCCAGCTTCACAAGACACCTGCCAGCACATATAATATACTAACATCAGCATCCCCCTCAATGGTGCCCTTGGCCACTAGTGTGTTGTTCTTCAAAGCTCTGATACTGGTCAGCATGTCCTCCGCTATCTGGTCTTGTAGTTCTTTGTGCTTCTGTACGACCTTCTCGATGTCAGTTTCAATCCCTCTGGAGTGGACACAGAGGGAGACTTTGAACCAAGGAAGATCAAAAAATCAAATATAAGCTACACCACCGACACATTACTCAGCTGTCTGCTAGAAGCAGCATAATAGGAGTCACTGGGTGAACTAGAGGTTTAATCATTTCCAAGGGTGGCCACTGTCTACAGGTCTCATGCAATGTGTGACTTATGCAACTCTTGGTCAGGAAATTTGGGCCCTTATGGGAATTTTTCAGGTCTCTACGGGAATTTTGGAACCCCTACAGGAATTTTCAGTCATGTGTAGAAATTTTTTGTCCCAGGTACAAATTTTCAATCTTGTATAAAATTTCTAGTTCGTTAATTTTAGGTCCCCTACAGGAATTTTATGGCCTCCATGGAACTCAAGAACTCTCACTACATGGAACACACCTTACATGACCAAGTCTGTGAGTCGGACCGGAATCTGAGATCAAATGAACAAGTGGGAAAAGTAAATGCTTGAAGTACGTATGCATTGGAGCATAGTTGTTTTCTCAACAAAACCATTGGACGAGATCACCAACACATCGTGTGCTGTGTGACTACATCTGCTCACCTGAGACCTAAAAGAATGAAATTGAGACACATTGTATAACACATGTGATATTATACCAGATACATAGTGTACAAATTACATACAAACATGCATACAACATGTGTTATTATACATGTTACATCATGTTCAAATTACATATAAGTATATACTACATGTTTATATACACAGGGTACTTGACTACAAACACAGTGTACGAGATAACTGGTACCGTTCCAAAGAGTTCCTCTCTTTCAGAGACCTGATTCTCCAGACTGCTTGTTGGAGTGGTATGATCAAGAGAGATTTGGGAGATCTGGGTGCTAAACGCTCCTTCAGTTGATGCTCTCTCTTCTTGGATAACCTGTTTATTGAGCAATTGTTGGAATAATTTTCAGCAATATATGTACACGTGTACACACACACACACACACACACACAAACACACACACACACCTTAGCTTTAGAGTCCACCAACTGCTTTAGAATATCTCTACGCAGTTTCAAAGTTTTCACCAACTCTTTATCAATTCTGAAAGACACCCCATAAGGGTACACTCAGTTAACAAAGCATGTGTGGTAAGTTCATACTTCTTCTCCTTGATAACTCACCCCAAAGTGTTTTTCTGGAGGCCCTCCTCCAATTCCATAATTCCACTCTCCAACACACTGACATACTACGAACAATCAACAAACGAATGTATGTACACCAATCACTTCACTGGGAACATTGTCAGAACACGCTAGCCCATACCAAGAAAAAACTGTTGAAAAAAAAACCTCAGTGATGTTTGTTCATATTTGAACAAACATCACTGGGTTGAAGCAAAAGTTCCACTACATTCATTTATTCATAATTTTATGAAAGTGTTTGCCCCTTCAGTTATAAACTGCTATAAATGGGGGCAAAACAGCTGCACATAGCGGAATTACAAACTGAGCAGTATTTTTTCTATTGATGCACAATGATAATATCATGAAAACAGCATATACAAACTACCGGATGCGGATCAAGGAACCTTTTTCAATTTCCAAAGAGGTATCTTACTGTTATCTATGGTACCTCCCTTGGCGTCCACCAGGTCCTGGCACCTCGACATCAGTCTTTGGATGTTTGTTTGAAGAATTCGGGGAGTCACTCTATGTTTGCCAGGCATTTTACACGGAATTGTCAGCATTCAATGCAGCAGCCATTTTCAAAGGAGGAGGAGTCCGAAGTAAGAAAATAGGGGTTACCTCGAATTGTGTCCTCTTCATTTTAAACCCCATCGAGAGCTAAGGTTGATTACTGATGAAGGTACGTGCGTACGTAGGGAACCTAGGTTGTCCAGCCATATCGTATCTAACATAATTCAAAGGCTAACGACGTCTCTTATTGAGCGTCATCGCCTGCCTAGCATTCATTGTTTTCCCGCATCAAGTCGCGGCGTATTGATATTGGACTAGTACAATAGCGTACCAAGTCGTTTATTAATGGAGTTTTATTTGTTTGAGTGTTACCGTTTGCACGTGTCTCGCACGAGCAGGAAGGCTTGAGGTTCGGTTCTCTGTGGTCCCCACGATGACGTAACCACCGTCTTTTCTTGCAGGATTAGGAGCACGCGCTGCTCGGTTCCTTCACGTCCACAAGCACCTTCAACCGAACACATCGTCCCAAGGTAACTGGTTGTCGTGGTTGAGATCTACTCCACTGCCTTGTCGACACGCCCACTCGCGAATTTGGGGCAATATCAATCCAGGGACCAGTAGTGGCTTGTTGAAGGGTTAGTGGGTGATGTGGTAATTTCTGACTGTTACGTACATGTTAATACCACCACACGGACATAACTTTGGTCAATAGTGAGTACTTCGTGGAGCACCCATCTAAATTGGCAGACTGTGTTATCAGCCCATTAGTATTGCACCCTAAACTACCTGTTTCACAATACACATGGTGTACTGTGTGTGTGTGTGTGTGTGTGTGTGTGTGTGTGTGTGTGTGTGAGTGTGTGTGTGTGTGTGTGCTGGGAGGCATTCGGAGTTGTAGTGGAGTTCTGAGATGCACATGATGGATTCACAAGTGGGTACAATTTCAAGCCCCAGTGACTGCCCTTACCAGTGGCTTCCCTTACCAGTGGCTGCCCTTACCAGTGACTGCCCTTACCAGTGGCTGCCCTTACCAGTGGCTGCCCTTACCAGTGGTTGCCCTTACCAGTGGTTGCCCTTACCAGTGGCTGCCCTTACCAGTGGCTGCCCTTACCAGTGGCTGCCCTTACCAGTGGCTGCCCTTACCAGTGGTTGCCCTTACCAGTGGTTGCCCTTACCAGTGGTTGCCCTTACCAGTGTATGTACTGTGTGTACTGTGTGTACTGTGTGTACTGTGTGTACTGTATGTACTGTATGTACTGTGTGTACTGTGTGTACTGTGTGTACTGTGTGTACTGTGTGTACTGTGTGTACTGTATGTGTATTATATGAACAATAGCTTATAATATAGTTTGAGAATAATGTTATAAAGTCATAATTGATATAGTTAGTGTGGCAACTGGACATTGCCTTTACTGTATTTTCTCTATGTACTGTATGTACTGTATGTATTGTGTGTATTGTGTGTATTGTATGTACTGTATGTACTGTATGTACTGTGTGTAATGTAAGTACTGTATGTACTGTATGTACTGTAAGCACTCTATGTACTGTATGTACTGTATGATTTGGCTTGTGGTCAGTGTAGGCATGAGTGGAATATTAGTTTGTTAATTGACTTAATCAATTTAACCTGACCAACTGGATATCTGTATAATATCAAAGTAATATCTAAAACAATGTTTGTATACCGGATATACATGAATCAATTATTTGTTATAAAAACTGCATCAATTGTTTTGAAAACTTCATTAGGTGTTATGTAGCAAACATCAAATGAAACGTTGAATCAATCTAAATATTCTGTGATAGTGATAATTAAGAAATACAATGTAAGAAAGTATACGTATGTATCCGAGACTTGACCACCGGGATGTATAGTGGTGTCTGAATTGTGTAGATCGATGGACTCCACAAGTGCTTGGGGCTCGGGCCGAATGAGGCACATTATACAATACCCACCCTCATAGCTAACTGTGGTACAGTGTTGTATTTTGTGTCATTCTTACTGGCTGTAATTGTATTCATGGTTGTCTGTGTTTACTTGTGTTGACAAGACAGCATTGTGTTTATGTTGTGTTGACCCTGTGACCTTCAGTGTATGTTAATATTATTGCATGTCCGTACTTTACCTGTCAACACCCCTCACCTACCCTTACTCTAGCCGAACGATAATATTGTCACATTTGACTTCCTCTATCTGTTCAGTGTCTAATAGGTTTATGTAAATTTTTAGTATTTAGTAAATATTATTTTTATTTCGACTTCCGGTGTGTAATGCCCGTCTGATATATACAGTATAATATGTGCTCCTACACGTAACCACAACAATGAATTTATATTAAAATTTATATTGCACGAAGAAAGATGGCCCAATTTTAATGCTGAGAATTAGAAATCTGTCTGTACAATAGGGTTATCTTTAATATCTTCATCTGCTTAGATAATATGATCATCTGATTAAAAAATTTGATGAAGTGATTACACCGATCAGACTAGATGTGGAAATGAGGATAATTAGCATAATTAGTAAAATATCTCTAAAACAGTGGATCTGTACTGTGATGTGATCTGTAGAGTGTTTTGACCTGGACACTTGTACCCACTGTAGAATGTTACCATCTGTAGGGTGTTACCATCTGTAGGGTGTTACCATCTGTAGAATGTTACCATCTGTAGGGTGTTACCATCTGTAGAGTGTTACCATCTGTAGGGTGTTACCATCTGTAGAGTGTTACCATCTGTAGGGTGTTACCATCTGTAGGGTGTTACCATCTGTAGGGTGTTACCATCTGTAGGGTGTTACCATCTGTAGAATGTTACCATGTTCACAATTTGCTGTTCATCGACATATTTGCTGTTCTTTATTCAGCACCACCCTGTTATTACAGCAGTTAATTCTCTGGCCATGAGTTGTAGCTACCACGACCGACAGGAGGACGAACTCCTCTTCCTGAAAGAAGTCTTCCCAAAGGACTTTGAAGATTTGAGGAAGAAGGATCCTTGGAAGGTAAGAGAGGTCTCCTGTCCATAACCTCATTATCTGTTTGTTTGCGCTACTTCCCATTCCATTTTTTTTCTTACTGTAGATGAATAGACCACCTGAATTCAGAGTGAGGATTGTGCCAGAGAAGAGTAATGATCTGAGGGATAAGTTGTATGCTGTTCTCAGAGCAAAATATCCTACCAACTACCCAGATGAGTTAGTGTGTGTGTGTGTGTGTGTGTGTGTGTGTGTGTGTGTGTGTGTGTGTGTGCGTGTGTGCACATGTGCTCGCGCGCGCGTGTGTGTGTGTGTGTGCACGTGTGCATGTGTGTTAGTGTGTGTGTTAGCGTGTGTGTGTGCATGTGTGTTAGTGTGTTAGTGTGTGTGTGTGTGTGTGTGTCCAATATGTGTAAGTACACACTATCATTTCTAGTGTGCCAGAGGTAATGATTGAAGATTGCAAGGGCATATCTGATGCAGCGAAATCTCGACTGGTCAATGACATCAACTCCTTGTTGAAGGACTTGGTTGGAGAGGTCATGATGTTTCAGGTGATTCAACACACACAGGTCTTCCTGGATTCCAACGACCAACAGAAGCTTCCCTCCCTTCATGAGGAGATGCTCCTGAGAAGGAAGAAGGAAGAAGTGGAGAAGGAGAAGAGGTTGAAGCAGGAACACGAGACAAAGGAAATGAATATAGAACGCGAGGTTCGTATGGTCAAAACTTTTTGTAGAATCACTCGTTGTCCCTCACTTTATCAGTCGTTATAGCCAGTGTGTGCTGTTACAACCAACAATTGTTGAGTTTTGGGCACTTATTAGTTCGGAGGATGGGTTGATATACACCCGACGACCACTCCTCCTTCCCCGCCCACAAACCTGATGTGCAGTAATTGACACTACAACACATGCATACGCATCAACGTACGTACAGTTTGTTCACATCCTTTCAAATTTCCTCGTAAGATCAACGAAGAGTTCAAAAGGCAGGCTGAATTAAGAGGGGGAAGGACCAAAAAGTTATCCGTCATTAAACAGGTGAGCATTTGAATAACATTGTATCATGTCTCAAGTTAAAGCCCATGAGCCCTTATATGTATGCGATAATTGCCCCCGGGCTTGTATTGTTTCATTCACCTTATTGCCATTTTGCCACGTATTTGCCTTGCAGGAAGAAATGGAAGCCAGAATTGACACATTAGTGAAGGGGAATTCCCCTACTGCTGGCAAGAGGAGTCCAAATGCACCACAGAGAGCCATCAGTCTCCCCAACAACCCAAAAGCTCAAGATATCACCAGGGGGAAACTACTGGGTGAGGTGGTGTGTGTCCAGGATCAGTGTATGCATCATGATATCAATATGTATCATATGTGTTTACATGCGTATGTACTGTATGTATGTATGTATGTGTGTGCACTAAGGCATTTATACTCAACACTCACTCCATCTCATCTCACATGCACACACTTCTGTGCGCAGGCAGTAGTAGTTGTGGGCACTCTGTGTACGTCGGGATGGACAGTGTTGGGGAGCTGGTGGCAGTGTACGAGTGGACACTCCACTGTCGACCAGCCAAGAAGAACCAAGCCGAGACCGGGATGGTCACCTCCCGACGGTCAAAACAGGTAACAGCAGCGATCATTTGTTCATGAATCATCATCACATCAGTCACTGTATCCACTGACATAGCTATCATCTTGTATATCATCACATCCATCATCATATCCA
>OZ026560.1:315000-317500 GCA_964020155.1 Chondrilla cf. caribensis
AGCAACAAATACATCGCCCAGGCAGCAGCCATTTTCAAATACGTTACTTATACATTCAGGTAAGCCCCTCCCACTTGATATCCTGACACTCTGCTATGCCGAGCTCATGATCTCAACCTCCTCTGTATACTGATGGTTTTGTAGATGGAATTTTGCGAGAACCGCACACTACGCCATCTGATTGATGGAGGAGAACTCCATCAAGACGAGGACCTACTCTGGAGACTGCTTCGAGAAATTACTGAAGGACTCAATCACATTCATAAGCAGGTGGATAGCACGTGTGTGCATGTTTATATGCATGTGTGCTTACATGCATGTATGTGTACATGCGGACATGCATATCCCTATGTATTTACATAGATGTGCTTGCAGCTTTGTTAGTAGCATTGTTTGTTGTTAACTTTTGTCCACGCGGGATTTCTGTTGTTAGTTGTTTACTTTGGGTGTTTGTTGTTTGCTGTTTACACAGGGGATGATCCACAGAGACTTGAAGCCTGGAAATATTTTCTTGGACATAAATGCTCGAGTGAAAATTGGAGACTTTGGCCTGGCTACTTCATATGGCTTCACCAGAGTAAGTTATGTGACTTATTGCACTTTTGGGACTTTTTATGGCTTTACTGAGGTCCAGAGGCAGTGACTTTGCCCCTCTCTAATTATCAGTGAATTCTTGTTTGTCTGTCACAACACCCAATCCCACAAGCCTTTTATACATCCACCACAATTTCTTTTTACCAAAATGGTAATAAGCAATAGTGAATATAAACTTAATCCGCTAGACTCATTATTTTATGAAAGCAATCTGTGGTATATGACAAGAATCCACTGTACCAACATTCAGTTACTGATTGAATTGGACTTCCCTATTCTAAACCCTGCCTAGTTAATGTACCATATGTAATAGCTAAAGTACCTCTGGAGAAGCTGTAGTGGATATACAGACACCTTTGCCTAATTGATACCAAGGGTGAAGCCCGAGGTGTCAATTAGGCAAAGGTGTCTGTATCCACTACAGCTTCTCCAGAGGTACAGTACTTTAGTTATTGTGTGGTATGTTGTGTGGGCGCACCTTTGATTGAGCAATGATTAGTAGACGTGTGAAAAGGAAATAATCAATTATCCACAATGCAACATCGAATGAAGTGTGCGTACATCAGGGAAGTGTGCACACATCATGAATGTGTGCACTGCTTTTCCTTTGAAGCCGCCCACACAACATACCACATAATACAGGTACAGTGCATATGTATAGCGTACATGATATATTTTGTATGTGTATTGTTACTTATGTGCGTTCGTATGTCTGTACCATCATGATGCTGATAGAAAGCCAGTATGATCCCACCTGGTGAGATGTCCATGATGGAATACATGGGAAAACAGGATTGTGAGTGGGCGTGTGACTGTCACATGATTGTCACCACGGTGATTTATTCCCTGTTCCTCCCGCAGTTTCTGGACCAGTGGGTACATTCTTGTACACCAGTCCGGAAATATTAAATGTTGAATGGGAGGGTAAATTCACGCAGGTGGGTGTGTCCAGTGGTTATGGTTAGCCGAAATCCCCATGTAAACCTCAACAATATGTTGTTTTCTTGTTAGAAAATTGACATTTACAGCCTTGGGATCATCTTCTTTGAGATGTGCCAGCCTCCGTGTGTGACAGAGATGGAGAGACAGATCCTGTTGACTGAGGTGCGGAAGGACCCTCCTGTTCTCCCTGTAGCATTCCAAGAACCAAAGATGAAGAACAAAGTACGTCCTCAAACCTTACAAGATGCATTCTGGTTTTCTAAAGAGGTTAAAACACTGATATATCCTTTATATTCCCCTAAGTTCCCTTCCATGTACATGAGGTCTGTAATTCGTAATTGAAATAGCTACACTCGAACGTCTCTTGCTTGGTGACAATTCAAACGGATAGGGCCAACGTGCAACAGACACTTTACTAGCATCCTGGATTATGTCCAGGATGTCAGTATTGTTGTACAGTTGCTCACCTAAATCCTGGATTATGTTCAGGATGCCAGTATTGTTGTACAGTTGTTCACCTAAATCCTGGATTATGTCCAGGATGTCAGTATTGTTGTACAGTTGTTCACCTAAATCCTGGAGTATGTTCAGGATGCCAGTATTGTTGTACAGTTGTTCACCTAAATCCTGGATCATGTCCAGGATGTCAGTATTGTTGTACAGTTGTTCACCTAAATCCTGGAGTATGTTCAGGATGCCAGTATTGTTGTACAGTTGTTCACCTAAATCCTGGATCATGTCCAGGATGCCAGTATTGTTGTACAGTTGCTCACCTAAATCCTGGATCATGTCCAGGATGCCAGTATTGTTGTACAGTTGCTCACCTAAGTCCTGGATCATGTCCAGGATGCCAGTATTGTTGTACAGTTGTTCACCTAAATCCTGGATCATGTCCAGGATGTCAGTATTGTTGTACAGTTGTTCACCTAAATCCTGGATCATGTCCAGGATGCCAGTATTGTTG